>RJWK010006039.1:0-53707 GCA_004363435.1 Platanista minor
ATGTAAAAAAAAAAAAGAATACATAAAAAGAAAAAGATTGCATAGCTGGTTGGCAGTAGAACTAGGCATTTGAGAGCTTCTGGGTTCAGGTCTGGTTTGGTACACTTTCTTCTACATCATGTTCACTCTTCCTTTGGTGTTCTATCCAGTGCAAGCTGCATATGTAGAACAGAGTGGAAGGGATTCTGCTGCAAACCCTTGTTTTCATTTCTATGTGTCTCAGCCTGGACAAGGCCATTAAGATATCTACAACAGTCACTGTTATCTCTCCCCTGGAGCACAACAGTAACCTTCTGATTGCATGCTCTTCCCCTCATAGCAGCCAGGGATCTTTTGGAAATGTAATTTGGATCATGTCATACTTCTCCCTTAAAAGCCTTCAGTGATTTTTCCTTGTACTTAGAATAAAAACCAAAATACTTATTTTGGTCTACAAGACCCAGCACAGTCTGGCCCCTGCTTACCTCTCCCTCACTTAGTGTCTGCTGAGCACATATAGCTCCTGGAATGCCTCAAGCTCTTCCTTGCCTCAAGACCTTTGTACTTGTATTTTCCTTTTTCTGTAGTTCTTTAAGTCTTTCTACCTTGAGCTGATCCTTCAAGTTTTAGCCCAAATGTCATTTCCTGTAGAGGTACCTTCTCCAACTTCCCAACCTCAGCCCTCTTGTTTTATTTGTATTCCTTCTCTCTCTGGTGTTTATAATTTGCTTTTATAGTCACTTAATAATAACTGACATTTAGGGAGTCCTCCCAATGTGCCAGCTGCTGAGTACTGCCTTTCATCCTGTTTATAGATGAGGAAGTAAGATACTTTCCCAGATTACAGCAAATTGTGAGCCAGGGTTTAAACCCAGCCCTCCTCCACAAGACTGTAAGCTCTGTGAGGGCAGGAACCATGTCTGTGTATTATTATTTTCCCAGTGCCTGGAATATCGTATGCCCTTAACAAATACCTATTGAACAAATAAACCTGTGAAAATGACTTGTTTTTTATAATGCTTTACTGAAGTATAATTCATATACAGTAAAATCTACCCTTTTAAAGTATGCAATTCAGTGGTTTTTAGTATATCTAGAGTTGTGTAACCATCATCACTATCTGATTTTAGAATGTTTGCATCACCCCAGAAAAATACTGTGTATCCATTAGCTGTCACTTCTCATTTCCCTCTCCCCTCATCCCCTGGAAGCCACTAATCTACTTTATGTCTCTATGGATTTTCTTATTCTGGAAATTTCATATAAATGGAATCATATAACATATGGTCTTTTGTGACTGGCTTCTTTCATTGTGTGCAATGTTTTCAAGGTCCCTCCATGTGGTGGCATGTTTCAGTGCTCCATTCCTTTCTATTGCTGAATATTATTCTTTTGTATGGATATACCACATTTTATCGATATTTATCCATTCATCATTTGATGGGGATTTGGGTTGTTTCTAGTTTCTGGCTGTATGAATAATACTGCTGTGGACATTTATGTACAAGTTTTTGCAAGGACATATCTTTTCAGTTCTCATGGGTATATGCCTAGGAGTGGAGCTGCTGAGGTTTGTGTGGTAACTCTATGTTTAACATTTTGAAGAGCTGCCAAACTGTTTTCCAGAGAGGCACAGTGACTAAGACCTCTCAGAGAAAATCAGAGCCGGACAATAGTTAAAGCAGTAAAAACAGGGACTATTGCAGTAGGGAGAAAGAGACCTCAGTATAGAAGTGGGCTCAATTCTGATCACAACAGGGAAGATTGGGGGTTTGTAGTCAAGGAACAGGTGGGGGGTAGGGGAGGAGGTGGCTAGAAAATTACTAAGAGGGTAAGACAATTCTTTGCTAAACTGATCTAAAAAGATTCTTGCTGAAGACTGGCCAGAGTGATCAGCTAGCATTTGGGGGATGGTGGAGAATGGGGAATTTGGTTAGATATTTAGGGTGGTCAGATATCAAGGGTGGAGATTCTGGCTAAACCTACTTAATAGGATCCTTACTAAAGTTGGTGATGCAAAGGCAGACATGCCAGTCCAAAAGTCGAGGCCTAGTTGGGAGGAAGATTCAGAGGAGCCTGATTAAAGGTTGGTCAAAGGGAGACTCTTTGTCAGACCCATAACAGATGATTCAGGTATGACCCTTCCAGTTGCTTTTCTTCAACTGTATTAGCAAGGAGGCGTCTAATAAATTCTCTTAAATTCCCTTAAATTCTACATGGTGACATTTCATTTAGCATCCAACAGATATTTGTTGACATGGAGTTAGCCGAGCTCAGATTCAGTGTAGTATTTTCTTAAAGCTGGTAAAGCTGCTTTATTTTCTATTTCGTTCTTACAAATTAGTATTTTTGTTTTGTTTTTAGAAACATTTAGCAGGTCTGATGGCTTAGGCCTCTTTGGAAATCTCATTTATGCTGTAAAGAGGAAAGGCAACATCATATATTATTGTGGTTTTCACAGTTTATAAGACATCGGCCCCATTTAAGTAAATTACTATTCCTACCATAAATATACATTTTAAGTGTGAATATCTTTTTTTCTTCTTTTTCCTTTTTATTAATTCTTTCCTTTTATAAAAAGCATTTTCTTTCTCTGCCTCAGGGTGGGTGGTGGCTCCAATCTAGTACTAAATTGTTTTTATTAGTACTATTATTTTATCCCACTTACTGAAACATTGTTAGAGTAGGTTGTTTATAAATTAACCAGCCACTGCCAAGAATGATTTTAACTTTCTCACAAACTGTTTCATCCTGTGTTTTTTCTACTTTACCACCACCCATCTGTAGTATGTCATGTATCTTCAATTAATGCAAATTCAAATTTATTTTGAGAATTTAGCAATGCTCCTGAAAATAATTGGCTGTCTTGGGGAGCTGAGAATCCAGGATTGTTACTCACTCAATTGGAAAAATGAAGGCTTCCTCTGAGTGACTAAAGCAGAGCTTCCTAACCTTCACCAAGGTTAACTGCAGCCTCTTCTGTGCAGTTAGTAACTAACGTGTGCCAGCTCCCATTGTAATGATTACAATTGCTTGGGTTACATTAATATTCATGGCACATGCCTCTCACCTTACTTGGCGCTCATTCTCTGTCTTTGACTAATGTACCAGTTTGCATTTCATTTTGGCGTGGGGGACCATGATTTTAGAGGATGTGAAGCAGAGAGCAGCTGGGGGAAGAATGAATACCCAGCACCCAGTGCCAGGATTAACATACTGATGCAGATATTCTGAGAAGGGATCTTTTGAGACAGGTTAAAAGGAAACGCCAAGTGGAACTGAAGCCGACCTTGCCCTGGCACGTGATGCTAGTCAAGGAGGCACTTGGCTTCGTTCTGTTCTATTTCCCTCTTGGGTTGCCAGCTGCCTCGAGCCAGCTGCTTAGGCACAGCTAAAATAAAGTCAAGAAAATTATCACTATGTATTTTATATTTGAAAACCTGCCAGTAATTTCTAAAGCTTAGAAAGTTGGCAGTAGCATATGGATGAAAGCTAGAAACTTAGAGATCTAAAAGGAAAATAGCTTACCCTTCCTGTCTCTGCAGAATTATTTTTAAAAGGTTGTGCCTTCTCTCTTTGGATAATTTTCAGAAGAAAGGCAAAAAACATTTTTCATTTTCACTCTTATAGCGTGATTTGATATAATTGAATTTTAATAAGTACATTGTGAAAATGAATGGGCATACAGTATAACTATTTTAAGTTTTATGGATTTAGAATCTGCAGAGAGAGGGAGTAGCTGCTGGAATTTAAATACCATCTCACAATAGACCTTCTGACTAAGAGCTTGATATGTAATTCAGCCCTTCTCTTCTGCTACCAGCTCCCCCATTTCATCCTAAACTTGATGTCTAGCAACAGGCAATATCACTCCTTTTTGTGCTCTTTTGATTATTATTACTGGAAGACCCTCCTAACTTGTCCCTTCTCTGGAGCCTTAGGATGCTCGTTGAGAGACACAGGTACTAAAGAGCATCAGAATTGGTATGAGCTGTCCAGGTGCCTGTGGAAGTACAGTTTGGTTCATGGGTTACCAGGGTGTTCCTCCTGAGCTGTATCCCAGGTCTTACTATAGGTTTTAGGCTTTTCGCCTCCACACTAGATTCAAATGTGAAAGGATGGGCAGCTGGGGCCACAGGCCAATGTGTAGCTCACTGCTGAAACAGGATTCCCTTGAAGTCCTTTAAAAATAGGTCAGTTTTATATCCTGCCTTGCATGATGATTTTAATATCAAAATATTTATTTATCATTTAATCATCAAGTACAATCGGTGCTCCAGGAAGATATGGCATGTTTAAATTGGGACTTCCTGATGTCATGTGTACCCCAGTTTGGAATACTGTGGATTTAGTGTGACTTTTGGGAGAATTCTTTTACCTAATAGTCCTTTATTTGGAATGGATCTGGTGGATACTAGGTGTTTTCAGAGCAGATGTTGGTAGAATTTGGATAATCATTAGCTTATTTCAGCAGTCTACTCTTTCTGTGGTGAAAAGAGGTCAGACTGAAAGTCCAGCAGCCTACGTTCTAGGCCTGGCTCACTATTAACTTGTGATGTTTTATAAATTCCTTAACATCTTCAGGCCCATTTTCTCATCTATAAAAAGACGGTGTGAGCTAAAAGAGATAAAGTAGCATTTTCCAAAGTATGTTTTGTGAATTATTACTTGCTAAAGATACTCTAAGAGTGGTTGCCAGGGACTGGGAGGAGAGGGAAATGGGGAGTTGTGGTTTAATGGGTGTAGAGTTTCAGTTTTGCAAGATGACAAGTTCTGGAGATTGGTTGTACAACAATGTGTATATACTTAACACTGTTGAATGTACGCTTAAAAATGATTAAGAAGATAAATTTTTGTTAAGTGTATTTTACCACATTTGAAAAAAAGAGATATTCTTTGGGCTCCACTCTTAAGTAAACATAAATTGTGTGTTATACTCCCCTTCTGGAGAGTCACAGTGTATTCAGCATATGGAAGCTTCTGAGACATACTGCACTAAAAAAAATCTACTTAACTTTAACCCAGTGTTTCTCAAATTGCCCTTCCCCCAATTAAACTAACATCTCTTAATATCCTATGGAACTTACATTTGGAGAATCCCCATGCGGGAAGAGGTAATTTGAGGTCTTTTCCAGCTCGAACATGTTATCATTCTTCAAAGACACCATATGATAATATGGGCTATGCCAAAATAAGCCCTAGATGACAAAGATTAATTCAGGGCTTCCCAGCCTTTTCCATATCATGGCAAGCATAGAAAGTAATAATATTTGAATGGTACATGTGGGTAAACAGACAAGGTGGCTCTGGGCTAGGAGCTCAGTAATCCAATTAGCACACCAGTTGAGTACAGATCTGGTAGTAAGATCTTTAAAAAGCTATCATTGAGCAAGCTGCACGAAATGTCATGCTCTTCAGATGTCATGTTCAGCCTGCGAAAGAGGCATTAGAGGCAGAACATACTATGCTATGTGTTCCATTTTCTTTTTGTTGGCAACAGTTTTCCACTTTAGGTAAATCAGAAACTCTCCTGACCGTCTGTATGGCTGTGGTGATTACTGGTCATTAGACCTAACTGGAAATCTCCAGTGGTTGTGTGAGTGAGGAGTGGAGTTCCCAACAGGATAATACTCTTCCACAGTTTGTTCAATATACGTAAGTGATTAATTCAACAGCCTCTTATTTTTAAAGTGAGAACATATGTACTAATGTCATTAACAGAGTAGTTCTCATTTAATGGTAGACATTGTTTTTCAACCTCACATTTCCTAGAGGAATAATTGTTTGGGGCAGTGATATGGATTGGATGTGGGGGAGAAAAGCATATTCATATTAATGCATTCTTAAAAGAAATATGGTATAGATCAGTGAGTGAAAGCAGCACTTTTCCCACTTAAGGCCACTGAAGTTGTCCTTGGCCCTTATGCTTCACCCTATTCCCCTCAGTTGGTGTCATCCTGTAATATTATATCTTCCAAATGGCTTGCTTAAAGATTCTAGACTGAAGGAAAAAACAATAGATTATATTTGAAGGTGACCTACATCACTTTTCAGTTAGTGTTTCTATTCAGCTTACCTAGAAACAAAGATTAGTCATGATCTACTTAGCAATAGGCATTTTGATTTTGGAAATGCCAAGTCCTCCCTTATTGCCCTTTTTCCCATAAAACAACTCTCACTATTGCCTTTATTCACTCTTTATTGTTTTCTCTAAGAATCCTGTTGGAGAAAGTTCAAGTTTTAAAACGAAATATAAAATTGCATCCTTGCTTAGCAGCAGGGATCCACTGAGAAATCCCATTGACAACCTCTGCTGGGCTTTTGAGGCAGAAATTTAATTACCACCTATTGATTGAGCTTGATTTGTCACTTCTTGGCATCTGGCCAGGCAGAGCTAATTCCTTCTAGCTGAGCAAGGTAGGTGGGCAGAAGCCAGAATTGGGAAAAAGATGCAGCCACTGCAGCTGGTCCAGCTTCAGGTGTGGATGAAGGAAGTAAAGTGTGTCAGATCAAGACCAGAGACCAAAGAGGTGCTCAGGCAGTAAGGGCACATGGTAGGCCATTGCAAAAGGGAATTTGAGACGAAGGAAAGGGAAGCATAGTGACTCAAACTTTCAGGCGTACAGTTCTCAGAAGTCCAAGCAGACTATGCTGGAACCCACTAGGGAGCATTGAGGCTAAGCTTCAGTCTTTGAAGAACAGGACTGAAATGGGGTGGGATTTTAAGCAGGTTACTGGAATGAGACCCGGAAAAAAAAAAGCAAAAGAAACTCAGTAAAAAAAAACTCAGAGAAATCAACAGGCTATTTATTTAACCACATCCCTGGGCCTCCACACAATCTAGTGCTGTTGCAGCATTTAATTTAATTTAATTTTAATTATTTATTTTTAATTGAAGTATAGTTGATTAACTATATTGTGTTAATTTCAGGTGTACAACAAAGTGATTCTGTTATACATATATATGTATATAGATTCTTTTCCATTATAGGTTTTTACCAAGATATTGAATATAGTTCCCTGTGCTATACACTAATCCTTGTGGCTTATCTATTTTATATATAGTAGTGTGTATCTCCTAATTTATCCCTCCCCCCCCTTCCCCTTTGGTAACCATAAGTTTGTTTTCTATGCCTCTATGTCTGTGAGTCTGTTTCTGTTTTGTAAATAAATTCATTTGTATTATTTTTTAGATGCCACATATAAGTGATATCATGTAATATTTGTGTTTCTCTGACTTCACTTAGTATGATAATCTCTAGGTCCATCCATGTTGCTGCAAATGGCAATATTTCTTTTTTATGGCTGAGTAATGTTCCATTTTGTGTGTGTGTGTGTGTGTGTGTGTGTGTGTGTGTGTGTGTGTGTATGTGTGTGTTTATCTCACATCTTCTTTATCCATTCATCTGCCGATGGACACTTAGTTTACTTCCATGTCTTGGGTATTGTAAATAGTGCTGCTGTGAACATTTGGGTGCATGTGTCTTTTCAAGTTAGAGTTTTCATCTTTTCTGGATCTATGACCAGGAGTGTGATTACTGGGTCATATGGTAGTTCTATTTTTAGTTTTTTTGAGGACCGTCCATACTGTTCTCCACAGTGGCTGCACCAATTTACATTCCCACCAACAGTGTAAGAGGGTTCCCTTTTCTCCACACCCTCTCCAGCATTTATTGTTTGTAGATTTTTTGATGATGGCCATTCTGACTGGTATGAGGTGATATCTCATTGTGGTTTTAATTTGCATTTCCCTGATGATTAGCGATGTAGAGCATCTTTTCATGTGTCTACTGGCCATCTGCGTTTTCTCTTTGGAAAAATGTCTATTCAGTTCTTCTGCCCGTTTTTCCTAATTAAATGTATTAATTAATCCAGCCATCTTGGGACACAAATTAATTGCACTTATTGGGTTATAATATAAGCATTGTGAATCCAAGTTCTCTTGCTGCTTTCATTCTTTCTAATGGAGTTATTATGCAATTATCAGCTTATTACCATGCAGTAACTTACATTATTTAAACAACACTGCTTAAAGCCTAGGGTGAAGCATAGAAATTCATGCCCAGCTGGAGAAAGCTGAATGCCCGCTACATGGTAGCAAGATAGATGCTCTGCATCAGGGTCTTTCCTACTATTATAAAGGCTGAAAAAGAATAGAACAAAAAAAAGTCGTGGTTGTATGGATGCCTTTATGGGTGATAAAGTTTAAATTAGCATATGCAGGACATTCTAAGACAATTAATGTCTATTCTTTTAGTTAATTGGTTGGGGTGAATTCTCTCTTATTGTTTCATTTGCCTTATAATTAGCTTTAGCTCAGCAATTAAGTCATGTCACCAGCCCACTGTGACACTGAAGGATGGCGACAGTGCTTGGGTAGGTGGCACTGCTTGGTGCAGACTGTGCATGTTAAATGAGTTGCTGCCTTCCTAAATGGCTCTCCTTCTCTGGCTTAGGAACAGTCTTTCATGTTCTTGAATAAATCTGTGTGCTATCCATGTGCAATTATAAATGTACTGAAATAAATAATTTCATACAAGATTTTGTGACTGTAGCATTGTAATCGTTAAAAATTGCTCAGTGTTCATCTTTATAAAACTGGAATTCAGATACATGTAAACATATATAACTTTTCCTATGTAGTTCTCCTTGAAAACTTCTTAATAAAAGTAGGAGCATTTTGTTGTTGTTGCTATTAATCTCTCAACTTATCCTTAAATATCTTATTTTAAACTAAAATAGATATGTTCTTTTAAAAATTCCCTTGAATAAGAAAATATCTTATTTGTTGAAATTAAAGAATAGCATATATTGGTTGTGTTAAAAACTATATATACTTTTATTAATTACCAGAATAATACATGCATATGTAAAAAATTTAAGACTATAGATAGTGTAAAAAGTATAAAATGAAAGTTTTACATAATCTCACCCTCCAAAGATAACTATTGCACTGTATAGTTTTTAGTTTTATGTCATGCTTTGAAAATCTTTTTTTTTCCCCTGATTAAAAGAAACAACACATATAGTAGAAAATTTCAAGTCTATAGTGAAGGAAAAAAATTTCACACATAATTCTACCACTCAGAGTTGAGCAGTACTGGAAAGCTGCTTTGCATCCTTCAACTTTTCTTTCTTTTTTTTTTAATACATCTCTATTGGAGTATAATTGCTTTACAATGGTGTGTTAGTTTCTACTGTATAACAAAATGAATCAGCTATACATATACATATATCCCCATATCTCCTCCCTTTTGCGTCTCCCTCCCACCCTCCCTATCCCACCCCTCTAGGTGGTCACAGAGCACCGAGCTGATCTCCCTGCGCTATGTGGCTGCTTCCCACTAGCTATCTGTTTTACATTTGGTAGTGTATATATGTCGATGCTACTCTCACTTTGCCCCAGCTTCCCCCTCCGCGGCCCCCCCTCACCCCTGTGTCCTCAAGTCCATTCTCTACATCTACATTTTTATTCCTGCCCTGCCACTAGGTTCATCAGTACCATTTTTTTTTTTTTTAGATTCCAAATACAGGCATTAGCATACAGTATTTGTTTTTCTCTTTCAACTTTTCTTTGTGTGCCCAGAAACTATACTTACGCCTATGTACCTACACAGATAGTAAATGTATAATCTATGAACTCTTTACAAAAGGTGTCAAACTATAAAAAGTTATATAATATGCTTTTTAAACTAAAATGTCGTGATGATTTTTTCCTAAGTAACTTTATAGCATGATTTTTAATGGCTGCATATTATTCTATCAAAATGATATATGATATTTAAGCATTTTGTTGGATATTTAGTGGTTTTTTTGTTTTGCTTTTATAAATAATATATTTATAAATATATTTTCCTGAATATCCTTGAAGATAAATATATGCAGAAATCCATGATTATTTCCTTAGGGTTAATTCCTAGATGTATAATGATTTAAAAAACAATAAAAATATGCTCAATTCACATGTATGAACTTCAGGATTGACAAGTGGATGAGCAAGATCTCTTCATATTTTTAGAATGATTTTAGCAAGTAAATCTGCAAATTCCAAATTTCAGGCTTTTAATTTATATAGATAATCTTCTAGGTTCAAACATCCTGGGTTTAGGTATTCAAATCCTGTGTTTGAATGTATAGCCACCCCATTTGCTCAAGGGAAGCCTATTGTACATGTTTTAGTATTTATACTCTTGTTTTTGTCACGAGTTTCACATTTACTCACTGTTTGGAATTGTGCATATCACATCAAATCCAAATCCAAAGTGAAAAACAAACACATGTTTTATGACTCAGTAACAAGTGTAACAAGATTTCCTGGAGAGAAAGGATATGTGATTTTCCAGGGTGCTCTAAACTTCTTTTCTTGTATTAGCAGCTTTTACTCTAGGAGCAGAAAATAAATTATGTTAGTTGTTTTGTTTGTTTCTTTGTTTCAAAATAAAAATAAAAGTAATTATCATAACTAGAAAAATGTAAAAGGGTACTTCCTCAAGTGTTGACTAAATCAATAACTATATGATTAGAATAAAACTACAATTTTGTGCTTGTACTAACTGTAATAGCTACTGTGTAGAGAGCTTATATTAGGTGCCCAACTCAGCCGTAGGAGCTTCTTGCCACTCTTATTAATCTTCACTAAGGCCAGGATAATAATGTGTGCATGGCAGGCTTGAGTGCTTTGGCTTGAAATGCTCCTCAAATTATTCATCTTTTTGATGTTTTGGATCCAGGAAATGTTTGGGCATCTCTCTACAGTTTGTTAGATTTTTTCAGTGAATTAAAATTTCTTTTAGACCATGGCATTTTCATAGAAACTGTTTCAAGAGTGATTGGGTGTAACCTGTAGCAGAAGTTTTAATCATTTTATCCATCTTCTTGCTTCTTACTGCCATAGTTTATTGATAAAGACTTTTACACTTTACATGAAAATTCAGTACTTTATGCTCTCAAGTAGTTTTTGTTTAGCTTAATTTTACTCTTTTAGAATTTGTGGTTTGCCAGAGGGAAGTGAGGAATTTAGATGTCATAGGAGTGATGATACAATAATGTGACTATAAAGTAATGAGTTCATTTCTAGGTGGCTATATTTATCCAAGGGATTGGTGTTGTCTAAAATGGTAACTATAAAGAGATAATTTAAATTATTTTTGAAATATTTTCAGACTTGATATATCAGGGTTCTACTAGTAAAACAGAACCAGTGGGAGTTTTTATGTATATATACATATACATGCAAGGGTCAGGGTGGGGAGAGACAGAGAGAAGGGGAGAAGTAAGGAGTTGGTTTACAGGATTGCAGGCTGGCTAGGCAAGTTTGAAATCCCTAGGGCAGGCTGGAACTCTTAGGCACAAGCTGAAGCTGCTATCCACAGGCAGAATTTCTTCTCTGTCAGGGAGACCTCAGTTCTGTCAACTGATTTAATCAAGTCCATCTAGATTATCTAGGATAATCTTATTAAAGTTAACTGTGTACTTTAATCACATCTACGAAATACCTTTATAGCAACACTTAGACTGATGTTTGATTAAATAACTGGAGACTGTAGCCTAGACAAGTTGACACACACAAAATGATATTTGATATCTGAATCAGTGCACAGGTTATATAAAAGAACCAGCTTCATTTATATATAATCATAGTTTATCTGTGATAAAACCCAGAAATACCCGATTTGACTACCTAATTCAGGTACTAGTTTGAGCCATACAAAATTTTGTATGTTACCAAAGATAAAATCTACCCTCAAAGTACTAATATTTACCAGAGTTGAGATTGTTGAAAAGAAAGTACATCAGGCTACAATTACAATTAAAAAAATTTTTTTTGAGGAATGGCAACATCGTTGGAACACTGATGGCTCCCCAACAGGATTTGAAGGGGCAAATGACCATTTAGATCTATGCTTCTCAAGCTGGGGTTCATGACTCCACTTAATTTTCTTCTGCCATTAAGGGATACATCAGGAGAAAATACCAGAGAAACACTTTTTATTTAATGTAGGCCAGGGGTCAGCAAACCGTTCTGCACAGGGACAAATAGTGCGTATTTTCAGCTTTGCAGGTCATAGAGTCTCTGTCACAACTTTTCAACTCCGCTGTTGTAGCATGAAAGCAGCCAGAGGCCATAAGTAAACTAATGAGTACAAATGGAAAGAAATTATCTGACCAGAGACTTTGGATGAGAGCTGCTGTGGGGTCCCTCTAGTGGAAGATGCCCTTAGAACAGTGGTTAGGAACTCAGCCTTCAGAGTCAGTTGCGCCTGAATTTATGTCTTGGGTATGTCACCTTCTAGCTGTGTGACTTTGGATAAGCGACTTGAGTAATTTAATCTTCACGATTCTTATCTGTAAAAATGGGCGGAATAATAACACCCCATGAAGTTGTGAAAATCAACAAAGAAGGAATGTAAAGCATTTAATCCATTGCTGGGAGTCTTATGAAGATCTCATAACTATTTTCTGCTATTATTATTATTATTATTAGATGTCAAGTTTCAGCACCAATGCAAAATTTCAGCCATTTAAAAATTATGATTATAAAAGACTTTATAATTTTCCAGAACTAGGACATGCTCTATTTTTTTTTTAATTTGGTGGGAATAAAGATAAATTTTATGTTTTTACTTTGATCAAAAGTATTAGGAATAAATTAATTTTAGATTGTCAATTTTTTCTGTTTCCTGGTTTTAGAACATAAATACCTGTTCTCTATCATTTGGGTGCATCCATTTTTATAATGTTTAAGTCGGTAATGGTGGTTATTCCTAAGAAAGAGGAAATAAGAGACAAGTACATAGCAATTCTGTACAAGAAAAAGAAGAAAAGAAGGGGAAAAAACGCCAAAAGGAAAAACAAAGGTGTCCATCAAGTCACTAGTGCTCTGTGACAAGAAGAGAAAGAGCTTCTGTTTCATACTAAACTGAGGTAGACAGTTTAGAGTATTTTCAACCCCAGTACTCTGCAAGTGGGTTTTTTTTTTTTTCCTGAGTATTTCCTTTCAGCAGCTATATCCCTTGCCTCCCTGTTTTGAGAAATTATTTGATTTTCTCTGCAGCTGTTTGGCTCATGTTATACTCCCATCATTTCTAAATCTGGTTTTGTCTGTGATGAAGTCTGGGAAGTAGTTCATTTTAATGGTTTCTATGTTTTGCGTATATTTGTTTTTCATTCTTCAGCAGTCAGTTAACAAAATAGTCATGCCTTCTCATGTGATTACATGCCTCTCCTCAAGCCTCCCTTCTGTTAGTGAGCAGTATTTATGGTTTGTGTATGTGAAAGTCTGCTATATCTGTTTGCTATGCACTTGCCTAGAGCACTGAGAAGTTCATTGTAGTCACTGGAGTAGTTTCTTTTTGTTTTGTTTTTCCACATGTCATCAGATACTGCTGTAGTGCCCTTTCTACATTCTGCATCAAAGACAACTGGAAGATAGAAAGGAGCACTCCAGTCAGTTTTACTTTCTAATAAGCTGTATGTAGTTGTTTTCCCCCCAGTAACGTTTTTATCCCAAGTCCTCAAATTTTTTATTAGAAATGTTCTGTTAAAATTCTGGAAATAAAATAAAACTCATAAACAATATTAAAAAACAACCTAGGGAAAAATTTCATCAACTATCACAATAAAAGTTTAACATACTCAACTAAAGAAGGAGCTCCTATAAATCTGTGACCTTCCAATAGAAAAATAATCAAACAACATGAATCAATAGTTCCCCAAAGAATAAAAACTAGAGAAAATAAACAACAAAAAAATTTAGCTTAGCTAGTAATCAAAAAAAATACCTCCCTCCCTCCCTTCCTTCCTTCCTCTCTTTCTCTCTTTTCTTTCTCTCTGTCTACCTTCCCTCGATTCCTCCCTCCTTCTTACCTCCCTACTAATTTGGGAACACATAATACTTAATTTGATGAGGTGGGTACTCTCAAACACTGCTGGAGTGGAAAGTGGCACAACCATTTTGGAAAGTAATTTGACAGTATGAACTGAGACTTTAAAATGCCTGTCACCTTTAGGTCATTAATATTACTTCTAGGAATCCATTCTAAGGAAGTCATTAGAGACGCCTGTCAGAGCATTGTACACAAGGATAGTCACTTTCATTTGTAATAGCATCGGAAACATCAAAAACTTTAGAAACAACCTAAATTTCCAATGACAAAAGTGGTTACATAAATTACAAAAACAACTTCAGGAAGAAATATTATTATACAGCCATTAAAATCATGTTTTCAAAGAATGTTAATGAGATTGGAAAATACTCACACTGTATTTTTATTTATTTATTTTATTAATTTTTATTGGAGTATGATTGCTTTACAATGTTGTGTTAGCCTCCACTCTGCGACAAAATGAATCAGCCAGATCAAAAAAGATCTTGCTGTGATTTATGTCAAAGTGTGTTTTTCCTTCGTTTTCCTCTAAGAGTTTTATAGTGTCCAGTCTTACATTTAGGTCTTTAATCCATTTTGAGTTTATTTTTGTGTATGGTGTTACAGAGTGTTCTAATTTCATTCTTTTACATGTAGCTGTCCAGTTTTCCCAACACCACTTATTGAAGAGACTGTCTTTTCTCCATTGTATATCCTTGCCTCCTTTGTCATAGATTAGTTGACCATGGGTGCGTGTATTTATCTCTGGGCTTTCTATCCTGTTCCTTTGATCTATATTTCTCTTTTTGGGCCAGTACCATATTGTTTTGATTACTGTAGCTTTGTAGTATAGTCTGAAGTCAGGGAGTCTGATTCCTCCAGCTCTGTTTTTGTCCCTCAAGACTGCTTTGGCTATTTGGGGTCTTTCGTGTCTCCATACAAAGTGTGCAATTTTTTGTTTTAGTTCTGTAAAAAATGCAATTCGTAATTTGATAGGGATTGCATTGAATCTGTAGATTGCTCTGGGTAGTATAGTCATTTTCACAATATTGATTCTTCCAATTCAAGAACATGGTCTATCTCTCCATGGGTTTCTATCATCTTTAATTTCTTTAATCAGTGTCTTATAGTTTTCTGCATATAGGTCTTCTGTCTGCCTAGGTAGGTTTATTCCTAGGTATTTTATTCTTTTTGTTGCAGTGGTAAATGGGAGTGTTTCCTTAATTTCTCTTTCAGATTTTTCATCATCAGTGTATAGGAATGCAAGAGATTTCTGTGCATTAATTCTGTATCCTGCTGCTTTACCAAATTCATTGATTAGTTCTAGTAGTTTTCTGGTGGCATCTTTAGGATTCTCTGTATATAGTATCATGTCATCTGCAAACAGTGACAGTTTTACTTCTTCTTCTCCAATTTGGATTCCTTTTATTTCTTTTTCTTCTCTGATTGCCATGGCTAGGACTTCCAAAACTATGTTGAATAATAATGGTGAGAGTGGACATCCTTGTCTCCTTCCTGATCTTAGAGGAAATGCTTTCAGTTTTTCACCATTGAGAATGATGTTTGCTGTGGGTTTGTCATATATGGCCTTTATTATGTTGAGGTATGTTCCCTCTATGCCCACTTTCTGGAGAGTTTTTATCATAAATAGGTGTTGAATTTTGTCAAAAGCTTTTTCTGCATCTACTGAGATGATCATATGGTTTTTATTCTTCAATTTGTTAATATGGTGTATCACATTGATTGATTTGCGTATAATGAAGAATGCTTGCATCATTGGGATAAATCCCACTTGATCACAGTGTATGGTCCTTTTAATGTGCTGTTGGATCCTGTTTGCTAGTATTTTGTTGAGGATTTTTGCATCTATATTCATCAGTGATATTGGTCTGTAAGTTTCTTTTTTTGTAGTATCTTTGGTTTTGGTATCACGGTGATGGTGGGCTCATAGAATGAGTTTGGGAGTGTTCCTTCGTATGCAATTTTTTGGAAGAGTTTGAGAAGGATGGGTATTAACTCTTCTCTAAATGTTTGATAGAATTCACCTGTGAAGCCATGTGGTCCTGGACTTTTTTTTGTTGGAAGATTTTTAATCACAGTTTCAATTTCATTACTTGTGATTGGTCTGTTCATACTTTCTATTTATTCCTGGTTCAGTCTTGGAAGGTTATACCTTTCTAAGAATTTGTCCATTTCTTCCAGGTTGTCCATTTTATTGGCATAGAGTTGCTTGTAGTAATCTCTTTGGATGCTTTGTATTTCTGCGGTGTCTGCGGTGTCTTCTCCTTTTTCATTTCTAATTTTATTGATTTGAGTCCTATCCCTCTTTTTCTTGATGAGTTTGGCTAATGGTTTACCAATTTTGTTTATCTTCTCAAGGAAGCAGCTTTTAGTTTTATTGATCTTTGCTATTGTTTTCTTTGTTTCTATTTCATTTATTTCTGCTATGATCTTTATGATTTCTTTCCTTCTGCTAACTTTGGGTTTTCTTTGTTCTTCTTTCTCTAGTTCCTTTAGGTGTAAGGTTAGATTGTTTGAGATTTTTCTTGTTTCTTGAGGTAGGCTTGTATTGCTATAAACTTCCCACTTAGAACTGCTTCTGCTGCATCCAATAGGTTTTGGACCATCATGTTTTCGTTGTCATTTGTCTCTAGGTATTTTTTGATTTCCTCTTTGATTTCTTCAGTGATCACTTGTTTATTTAGTAACGTATTGTTTAGCCTCCATGTGTTTGTGTTTTTTACGTTTTTTTCTCTAATTGATTTCTTATCTCATAGCATTGTGGTCAGAAAAGATGCTTGATATGATTTTCTTAAATTTACTGAGGCTTGATTTGTGACCCAAAATGTGATCTGTCCTGGAGAATGTTCCGTGTGCACTTGAGAAGAAAGTGTAATCTGCTGTTTTTGGATGGAATGTCCTGTAAGTATCAATTAAATCTGTCTGGTCTGTTGTGTCATTTAAAGCCTGTGTTTCCTTATTAATTTTCTGTTTGGATGATCTGTCCATTGGTGTAAGTGAGGTGTTAAAATCCCCCACTATTATTGTGTTACTCTCAATTTCCTGTTTTATAGCTGTTAGCAGTTGCCTTATGTATTGAGGTGCTCCTATGTTGGGTGCATATATATTTATAATTGCTGTAACTTCTTCTTGGCTTGATCCCTTGATCATCATGTAGTGTCCTTCCTTGTCTTTTGTAATATTCTTTCTTTTAAAGTCTATTTTATCTGATATGAGTATTGTTACTCCAGCTTTCTTTTGATTTCCATTTGCATGGAATATCTTTTTCTATTCCCTCACTTTCAGTCTGTATGTGTCCCTAGGTCTGAAGTGGGTCTCTTGTAGGCAGCATATATATGGATCTTGTTTTTGTTTCCATTCAACAAGCCTGTGTCTTTCGGTTAGGGCATTTAATCCGTTCACATTTAATTATCGATATGTATGTTCCTATGACCATTTTCTTAATTGTTTTGGGTTTGTTTTTGTAGGTCCTCTTCTTCTCTTGTGTTTTCCACTTAGAGAAATTCCTTTAGCATTTGTTGTAGAGCTGGTTTGGTGGTGCTGATTTCTTTAGCTTTTGCTTGTCTGTAAAACTTTTGATTTCTCCATTGAATCTGAATGAGATCCTTGCTGGGTAGAGTAATCTTGGTTGTAGTTTCTTCCCTTTCTTCACTTTAAATATATTATGCCACTCCCTTCTGGCTCACAGAGTTTCTGCTGAGAAATCAGCTGTTAACCTTATGGGAGTTCCCTTGTATGTTTTTTTTGTCATTTTTCCCTTGTTGCTTTCAGTAATTTTTCTTTTTCTTATTTTTTGTCAGTTTGATTACCACGTTTCTTGGCATGTTTCTCCTTGGGTTTATCCTGCCTGGGATTCTCTGCACTTCCTGGACTTGGGTGGCTATTTCCTTTGTTATGTTAGGGAAGTTTTTGACTATAATCTCTTCAAATATTTTCTCGGGTCCTTTCTCTCTTCTCCTTCTGTGACCCCTATAATGTGAATATTGTTGCATTTAATGTTGTCCCAGAAGTCTCTTAGGCTGTCTTCATTTGTTTTCATCTTTTTTTCTTTATTCTGTTTTGTGGCACTGAATTCCACCATTCTGTCTTCCAGGTCACTTATCCGTTCTTCTGCCTCAGTTATTCTGTTATTGATTCCTTCTAGTGAATTTTTCATTTCAGTTATTGTATTGTTCATCTTTGTTTGTTTGTTGTTTAATTCTTCTAGGTGTTTGTTAAACATCTCTTGCTTCTTCTCGATCTTTGCCTCCATTCTTTTTCTGACGTCCTGTATCATCTTCATTGTCATTATTGTGAATTCTTTTTTTGTTGTTGTTGTTGTTTGTTTTTGGTTTTGTTTTTGCGATATGCAGGCCTCTCACTGTTGTGGCCTCTCCTGTTGCGGAGCACAGGCTCCGGACGCGCAGGCTCAGCGGCCATGGCTCACGGGCCCAGCCACTCCGCGGCATGTGGGATCTTCCCAGACCGGGGCACGAACCCGTGTCCCCTGCATCGGCAGGCGGACTCTCAACCACTGCGCCACCAGGGAAGCCCTATTGTGAATTCTTTTTCTGGAAGGTTGCCTATCTCCATTTCATTTAGCTGTTTTTCTGGGGTTTTATCTTGTTCCTTCATCTGGTACATAGCCCTCTGCCTTTTCATCTTGTTTGTCTTTCTTTGAATGTGGTTTTTGTTCCACAGGCTGCAGGATTGTAGTTCTTCTTGCTTCTGCCGTCTGCCCTCTGGTGCATGTGTTTTTTTGAATTACGGTTTTCTCAGTGTATATGCCCAGTAGTGGGATTGCTGGGTTATATGGTAGTTCTATTTTCAGTTTTTTTAAGGAACCCCCATACGTTTTTCCATAGTGGTTGTATCAATTTACATTCCCACCAACAGTGTATGAGGGTTCCCTTTCTCCTCGCCCTCTCCAGTATTTACTGTTTGTAGATTTTTTTGATGATGGCCATTCTGACTGGTGTGAGGTGATACCTCATTGCAGTTGATTTTTTTTTTCTTTCTTTTTTGGCTGTGTTCTGTCTTTGTTGCTGCACGCGGACTTTCTCTAGTTGCGGCGAGCGGGGGCTACTGTTCATGCAGTTCATGGGCTTCTCTTTGCAGTGGCTTCTCTTGTTGTGGAGCACGGGCTCTAGGCGCGCAGGCTCAGTAGTTGTGGCGCATGGGCTTAGTTGCTCCGCGGCATATGGGATCTTCCCGGATCAGTGCTCGAACCCCTGTCCCCTGCGTTGGCAGGCAGATTCTTAACCACTGCGCCACCAGGGAAGCCCCTCATGTTAATTTTGATTTGCATTTTTCTAATAATTAGTGATGTTGAGCATCTTTTCATGTGTTTGTTGGCCATCTGTATGTCTTCTTTGGAGAAATGTCTAGTTAGGTCTTCTCCCCATTTTTTGATTGGGTTGTTTGTTTTTTTCATGTTGAGCTGTATGTGCTGCTTGTATATTTTAGAGATGAATCCTTTGTCCATTGCTTCATTTGCAAATATTTTCTTTCATCCTGAAGGTTGTATTTTCCTCTTGTTTATGGTTTCCTTTGCTGTGCAAGAGCTTTTAAGTTTCATTAGGTCCCATTTGTTTATTTTTGTTTTAACTTTCATTACTCTAGGAGGTGGGTCAAAAAAGATGTTGCTGTGATTTATGTCAAAGAGTGTTCTGCCTATGTTTTACTCTAAGAGTTTTATAATGTCTGGCCTTACATTTAGGTCTTTAATTCATTTTGAGTTTATTTTTGTGTATGGTATTAGGGAGTGTTCTAATTTCATTCTGTTATATGTAGCTGTCCGGTTTTCCCAGCACCACTTATTGAAGAGGCTGCCTTTTCTCTATTGTGTATTTTTGCCTCCTTTGTCATAGATTAGGTGACCATAGGTGTGTCCGTTTATCTCTGGGCTTTCTATCCTGTTCCACTGATCTCTATTTCTGTTTCTGTGCCAGTACTATACTGTCTTGATAACTGTGGCTTTGTAGTATAGTCTGAAGTCAAGGAGCCTGATTCCTGCAGCTCTGTTTTTCTTTCTGAAGATTGCTTTGGCTTTTCGGGGTCTTTTGTGTTTCCATACACATTGTAAAATTTTTTGTTCTAGTTCTGTAAAAAATGCCATTGGTAATTAGATAAGGCTTGCATTGAATCTGTAGATTGCTTTGGGTAGTGTAGTCATTTTTACAATATTCATTCTTCCAATCCAAGAATATGGTATATCTCTCCATCTGTTTGTGTCATCTGTTTGTGTCTTTCACTATTGTCTTATAGTTTTCTGTGTACATGTCTTTTGCCTCCTTAGGTTTATTCCTAGGTATTTTATTCTTTTTGTTGCAGTGGTGAATGGGATTGTTTCCTTGATTTGTCTTTCTGTCCTTTCGTTGTTAGTGTATAGGAATGCAAGATTTCTGTGCATTAATTTTGTATTCTGAGGCTTTACCAAATTCATTGATTAGCTCTAATAGTTTTCTGGTGGCATCTTTAGGATTTCCTATGTATAGTATCATGTCATCTGCAAACAGTGACAGCACACTGCAATTTTAAATGAAGAGGAATGAATGGTGCCTAACAAAGAATCAGAGAAAGGAGCCAGATCTACTAATGTCCATGTTTATGCCCTGAGCATTAGATGGTGCTGCCTCTTTCTTTGTGAAAAATCTGGTTCTGGATTTTTATCTTGATCCGTAGTAATTTAAATGGACAAGATACAAAATAAAATAGAATATAGAATAGAATGCATCAGAATGTGCAGATGTCATCCTTCATTGCTACTGATAGTCTTGAGAAAGAGTCAGAGTCGTTTAACTTGAGGTTTGTGTGGTAATGAATGGCTCATTAATCAGCCACCTTCCCCCTCACCCTCAGGAAGTCATCTCATAGCCTACGTGCCCCTGACTGAGGCTGTGTTTTGGGGCAGTCCTTTGCTCTCAGGTCCCAGAGGGCTCCTTGAGCCCAGCCACAGGGTCTGGAGCAAGTGCCACATTGTCATTTCAAAACAGGCAGTAATATTGGAAACCTCAAACAGATGATTTGAAACTTGGGCGTTTCTGTTTTATCTCCCCAGATATGGTATCATTTACCCCAAAGAAAGGTATTTCTCCAAGGGGAAAGAGCACAGGCTTTGGGGTCTGGTAGAGTCATGTTCGAATCAACCTTCAGCTCATAGCTGCATGTCCTTGGGTGAGAATGGGGGTAATAATGTACTTTGCAGGGCTGTGGTGGGGATCAAATGATTAAAGATATATGTTAAATACCTAAAACAGTGCCTGACACATAATAGTTTTCAGTACATCTTCTGAGTAAATATTAGTCAGCCCTTCTCCCTATACTTTGTTTAACTGAAATAAGCATTTGAAAGTATGGCCTGATCAGGCACTTTTTTTGTCCCCATAATAATGATGTTAGATATCTTGCTGATAATGATCTGATTTATACTGAAAATGGCACTTTTGCAAATCACTTATGTACTTGCTTACTGAGTAGTTATATTAAATATTTCTTTGTGCATGTCAGTTTGCATGATTTTGTGTTAGCAGTTATTCCTAAGAAAAACTTAGCCTGTGCAGGTTATCATTAGCAGTGCCGTGTGTGCTGGTTTTTCTTTTCTTTTCTTTCTTTTTTCTTTCTTTGGCAGGGTATAGAGGGATATCTTTAAAAAAATTTTTGTTTTTAAAAATGTTTTAGAAAAATAACCTTGAAAATTAATCCATTTTTTTCCTTTTAAAATGTGGCTATTTTATAGTAATGTGATGGTTGGCCTCCCACCGGTAGTACCCATTTATAATACAGCTGGCCGAGGTGCCCTCTGAGTTTGTGGCACAGTATTTCTTGGTATGAGGTTCACAGACTCATTCAGACCCAGGACTGTGGCCTCATTAACCCTGGGTTTTAACCACTACCGATCCCCCTGTAGGTAAACTGCTGGGTCCTAAGGAACTAGGCATTAAACAATTGCTAATTAAAACATGCAGATTTCTTTCTTTCTGCCTTTTTACATTATAGATGAATGGGTCATTCACAGTGAGGGCTGACAATGTCTGAAAACTATTTGAGACAGTAAGGATAGATTTGGAAGGGAAAAAAGGGCCATCCACAGGCATTGGGAGCATTTGTATTAGGGACAACATAGGGCATCTGGAATTTAGATGCATCTTTTAATAGATTTGTTTTTAAAAAACTAGCTTAACAGTATTTGAAAATACTAGTGTTACAGTTTCCATTGACTGCCACCTGTAGACATTACTTAAAGCTGGGTTCGTTTGTGATTTACTACTTATAATTTGCTGCCAGCCCTGAACCTGGGGAGATAATTTTAAGTGTCCTCTGGAATAATAACCAGTCATTTGATGCAAATGCAAAGCCAAATCTAGTTACTGGAATTGAAAATAATGAACCCAAGGGCTTATTTTGGATAACTAGGCAGTTGGAGCAGCTGAATACTAAACATTGGTCTGTCTAGTGGTTTCCCCTGTGGCTTCTTAACTCTGTGGGTTATGCATCCTCACCCAAAAGGAAATAGCCTAACATAGCTTCCAGCAGACCTTCTGTTGTGGGGCAGCTTTTCACTCAAAAGAGAAGTAGATTAATCATTGAACTAATATAATGGAATATAATGAAAGAAACAAGTAACTTAAAAGTCAGATTTGAATTTTACTACCCCGTGGCCTATAGTTGCTTCTCTGGCCCAAAATATGTTCTTCGTTTCAGCAAACTCTTCAGCTATAAGTTAGCAGAGGGTTTCAAGACAGAGCAAGGAAATTATTAAAAAGTGCAAAAATCAGAATAAATAGAAGATAATTTATTTTTGTTTTGTTGTTTAAACCCAAGTGATAAAACAGGAATGTAAATAAGTGTAATTGTTAGGTTCAGAATCATTTCAATTAAAGTGCTTCACTCTGTTTTAATTATTCTTTAAGACATATAAAAAGAAAAATCTGAGAAAATGTCGACACATTTCTAACGATTAACCATATATCTTTAAAAGTTTGGTATAAAAATGAATGAGTATTGGATTTCTTGGGAGAGCTACTCTTATTACAGTAGAATAAAGGTTTGAGTTTTATTCCTAGTTCACTTACTAACTCATAAGGTGCTGTTTATATTTTCTTTTAACTTAAGTCACGCTTAATGGTAAACTCTCTTCTTTTCTTTCCTGCCAGACTTCCTGTAGAGGTAGCCTGTGCTTGCTGCTTAATTCCCTTACCACTCACTGTCTTTAATCACTTGCCATTTGACTTTGGCCCCACTTTGCCAACATTCTCTAAAATCTTACTCTTTATGTCACATTGTTGAGAGCCAAATCCCGTTAAATTTATGTGTGCAGCATCTGATACGCACAACTGCCCACCCTAGTGGTATTGAGCTCCCCTCTAGAGTAACTCCTAAAGCTATACATTTTACATACTGTTTCATTACTACCAGACACATCTGTCTTGCTCACGTCTCTGTTCATGAATGGTGAGTATGTTCTCACTGTCTGCGGTGTAAAGTCTGATTTTCTCGGCCTGGCATTTGAGCCAACATTCTCTCTCACTGCTTCTCATCTGCCTTGTACTGCAACCCAGTTCCTTTGTGTGTGTTGTAATATCTGTCTGGAGTCCATACACTCTCTTTTCTCCTCTCCAACCTCATGCTCAAAGCTTATCCCTCTTTCAAAGCCCAGAAGGAAGGATATCTCATTCATTAAGCTTCTCTGATCCTTCTAGCTGGAAGCAGTATTTTTATTCCTTTACATTTTATCTGTACCTCTCTTTTGATATGTTTCATATTCTGTCCTGTGTTATTTGGGCATCCTATTTTCCTTTCTCAAGGTCAGTCTCATTTTTTTTTAATTTTCGAATTTATTTTTTTATACAGCAGGTTCTTATTAGTTATCCATTTTATACATATTAGTGTATATATGTCAATCCCAATCTCCCAATTCATCCCATCACCACCCCCCACCCCCCGCACCACCACTTGCCCCCCTTGGTGTCCATATGTTTGTTCTCTACATCTGTGTCTCAATTTCTGCCCTGCAGACAGGTTCATCGGTACCATTTTTCTATGTTCCACATATATGCATTAATATACGATATTTGTTTTTCTCTTTCTGACTTACTTTACTCTGTATGAGAGTCTCTAGATTCATCCATGTCTCTACAGATGTCCCAATTTTGTTCCTTTTTTATGGCTGAGTAATATTCCATTGTATATATGTACCACTTCTTCTTTATCCATTCGTCTGTTGATGGGCATTTAGGTTGCTTCCATGACGTGGCTATTGTAAATAGTGCTGCAGTGAACATTGGGGTGCATGTGTCTTTTGGAATTATGCTTTTCTCTGGGTATATGCCCAGTAGTGAGATTGCTGGGTCATATGATAATTCTATTTTTAGTTTTTTAAGGAACCTCCATACTGTTCTTCATAGTGGCTGTATCAATTTACATTCCCACGCACAGTGCAAGAGGGTTCCCTTTTCTCCACACCCTCTCCAGCATTTGTTGTTTGTAGATTTTCTGATGATGCCCATTCTAACTGGTGTGAAGTGATACCTCATTGTAGTTTTAATTTGCATTTCTCTAATAATTAGTGATGTTGAGCAGCTTTTCATGTGCTTCTGGACCATCTGTATGTCTTCTTTGGAGAAATGTCTGTTTACATCTTCTGCCCATTTTTACATTGCGTTCTTTGTTTTTTTAATATTGAGCAGCATGAGCTGTTTATATATTTTAGAGATTAATCCTTTGTCCGTTGATTCATTTGCAAATATTTTCTCCCATTCTGAGGGTTGTCTTTTCATCTTGTTTGTGGTTTCCTCTGCTTTGCAAAAGCTTTTAAGTTTCATTAGCTCCCATTTGTTTATTTTTGTTTTTATTTCCATTACTCTAGGAGATGGATCAAAAAAGATCTTGCTGTGATTTATGTCAAAGAGTGTTTTTCCTATGTTTTCCTCTAAGAGTTTTATAGTGTCCAGTCTTACATTTAGGTCTCTAATCCATTTTGAGTTTATTTCTGTGTATGGTGTTACAGAGTGTTATAATTTCATTCCTTTACATGTAGCTGTCCAGTTTTCCCAGCACGACTTATTGAAGAGACTGTCCTTTCTCCATTGTATATCCTTGCCTCCTTTGTCATAGATTAGTTGACCATAGTTGCGTGGGTTTATCTCTGGGCTTTCTATCCTGTTCCATTGATCTATGTTTCTTTTTTTGGGCCAGTACCATATTGCCTTCATTACTGTAGCTTTGTACTATAGTCTGAAGTCAGGGAGCCTGATTCCTCCAGCTCCGTTTTTTTCCTTCATGACTGCTTTGGCTTTTCAGGTACTTTTGTGTCTCCATACAAATTGTAAAATTTTTTGTTCTAGTTCTGTAAAAAATGCCATTGGTAATTTGATAGGGATTGCATTGAATCTGTAGATTGCTTTGGATAGTATAGTCATTTTCACAATATTGATTCTTCCAATTCAAGAACATGGTCTATCTCTCCATGGGTTTCTATCATCTTTAATTTCTTTCATCAGTGTCTTATAGTTTTCTGCATACAGGTCTTCTGTCTCCTTAGGTAGGTTTATTCCTAGGTATTTTATTCTTTTTGTTGCAATGGTAAATGGGAGTGTTTCCTTAATTTCTCTTTCAGATTTTTCATCATTAGTGTATAAGAATGCAAGAGATTTCTATGCATTAATTTTGTATCCTGCTGCTTTACCAAATTCATTGATTAGCTCTAGCAATTTTCTTGTGGCATCATTAGGATTCTCAATGTATAGTATCATGTCATCTGCAAACAGTGACAGTTTTACTTCTTCTTTTCCAATTTGGATTCCTTTTATTTCTTTTTCTTCTCTGATTGCCATGGCTAGGACTTCCAAAACCATGTTGAATAATAGTGGTGAGAGTGGACATCCTTGTCTCTTTCCTGATCTTAGGGGAAATGCTTTCAGTTTTTCACCATTGAGAATGATGTTTGCTGTGGGTTTGTCATATATGGCCTTTATTATGTTGAGGCAGGTTCCCTCTATGCCCACTTTCTGGGGAGTTTTTATCATAAATAGGTGTGGAATTTTGTCAAAAGATTTTCTGCATCTATTGAAATGATCATATGGTTTTTATTTTTCAATTTGTTAATATGGTGTATCACATTGATTGATTTACATATATTGAAGAATGCTTGCATCCCTGGGATAAATCCCACTTGTTCATGGTGTATGATCCTTTTAATGTGTTGTTGGATTCTGTTTGCTAGTATTTTGTTGAGGATTTTTGCATCTATATTCATCAGTGATATTGGTCTGTAATTTTCTCTTTTTTTTTTGCTGTACGTGGACCTCTCACTGTTGTGGCCTCTCCCGTTGCGGAGCACAGGCTCCTGATGCGCAAGCTCAGCGGCCATGGCTCACGGGCCCAGCCTCTCCGCGGCATGTGGGATCTTCTTGGATCGGGGCATGAACCCACATCCCCTGCATTTTCAGGCGGACTCTCAACCATTGCGCCACCAGGGAAGCCCTGTACTTTTCTTTTTTTGTAGTATCATTTTCTGGTTTTGGTATCAGGGTGATGGTGGCCTCGCAGAATGAGTTTGGGAGTGTTCCTTCCTCTGCAATATTTTGGAAGAGTTTGAGAAGGATGGATGTTAGCTCTTCTCTAAATGTTTGATAGAATTCCCCTGTGAAGCTGTGTGGTCCTGTAGTTTTTTTTGTTGGAAGATTTTTAATCAGTTTCAACTTCATTACTTGTGATTGGTCTGTTCATGCTTTCTGTTTCTTCCTGGTTCAGTCTTGGAACGTTAAATCTTTCTACGAATTTGTCCGCTTCTTCCAGGTTGTCCATTTTATTGGCGTAGAGTTGCTTGTAGTAACTTCTTAGGATGCTTTGTATTTCTGCGGTGTCTGCGGTGTCTTCTCCTTTTTCATTTCTAATTTTATTGATTTGAGTCCTATCCCTCTTTTTCTTGATGAGTTTGGCTAATGGTTTACTAATTTTGTTTATCTTCTCAAAGAAGCAGCTTTTAGTTTCATTGATCTTTGCCATTGTTTTCTTTGTTTCTATTTCATTTATTTCTGCTCTGATCTTTATGATTTCTTTCTTTCTGCTAACATTGGGTTTTGTTTGTTTCTCTTTCTCTAGTTCCTTTAGGTGTAAGGTTAGATTGTTTATTTGAGATATTTCTTGTGTTTCTTTTTTTATTTTTGTGGTACATGGGCCTCTCACTGTTTTGGCCTCTCCCGTTGAGGAGCACAGGCTCCGGATGCGCAGGCTCAGCGGCCATGGCTCACGGGCCCAGCCGCTTCGCGGCATGTGGGATCTTCCCGGACCGGGGCACGAACCCGTGTCCCCTGCATCGGCAGGAGGACTCTCCACCACTGCGCCATCAGGGAAGCCCTCTTGTTTCTTGAGGTAGGCTTGTATTGCTATAATCTTCCCTCTTAGAACTGCTTTTGCTGCATCCCATAGGTTTTGGATGGTTTTGTTTTAATTGTCATTTGTCTCTAGGTATTTTTTGATTTCCTCTTTGATTTCTTCAGTGATCTCTTGGTTATTTAGTAACGTATTGTTTAGCCTCCATGTGTTTGTGTTTTTTACGTTTTTTTCCCTGTAATAGATTTCTAATCTCATAGCGTTGTGGTGAGAAAAGATGTTTGATATGATTTCAAGTTTCTGAAATTTACTAGGGCTGGATTTGTGACCCAAGATGTGATCTATCATGGAGAATGTTCCGTGTGCAGTTGAGAAGAAAGTGTGTTCTTTTGTTTTTGGATAGAATGTCCTATAAATATCAGTTAAATCTGTCTGGTCTATTGTGTCATTTAAAGCTTGTGTTTCCTTATTAATTTTCTGTTTGGATGATCTGTCCATTGGTGTAAGTGAGGTTTTAAAGTCCCCCACTATTATTGTGTTACTGTCGATATCCTCTTTAATAGCTGTTAGCAATTGTCTTATGTATTGAGGTGCTTCTGTGTTGGGTACATATATATTTATAATTGTTATATCTTCTTCTTGTCTTGGATTGATCCCTTGATCATTATGTAGTGTCCTTCCTTGTCTCTTATAACATTCTTTATTTTAAAGTCTATTTTATCTGATATGAGTATTGCTACTCCAGCTTTCTTTTGACCTCCATTTGCATGGAATATCTTTTTCTATCACCTCACTTTCAGTCTGTGTCCCTAGGTCTGAAGTGGGTCTCTTGTAGACAGCATATATATGCGTCTTCTTTTTGTATTCATTCAGTGATCCTGTGTCTTTTGGTTGGAGCATTTAATCCATTTACGTTTAAGGTAATTATCAATATGAATGTTCCTATTACCATTTTCTTAATTGTTTTGGGTTTGTTTTTGTAGGTCCTTTTCTTCTCCTGTGTTTCCCACTTAGAGAAGTTCCTTTAGCATTTGTTGTAGAGCTGGTTTGGTGGTGCTGAATTCCCTTAGCTTTTGCTTCTCTGTAAAGCTTTTGATTTCTCTGTCGGATCTGAATGAGATCCTTGCTAGGTAGAGTAATCTCGGTTGTAGGTTCTTCCCTTTCATTACTTTTAGTATGTCATGCCACTCCCTTCTGGCTTGTAGAGTTTCTGCTGAGAAATCAGCTGTTAACCTTATGGGAGTTCCCTTCTATGTTATTTGTTGTTTTTCCTTTGCTGCTTTCTATAATTTTTCTTTGTGTTTAATTTTTGCCAATTTGATTACTGTGTGCCTCAGCATGTTTCTCCTTGGGTTTATCCAGTATGGGACTCTCTGCACTTCCTGGACTTTGGTGGCTATTTCCTTTCCCACGTTAGGGAAGTTTTCGACTATAATCTCTTCAAATATTTTCTTGGGTCCTTTCTCTCTCTCTTCTCCTTCTGAGACCCGTATAATGTGAATATTGTTGCATTTAATGTTGTCCCAGAAGTCTCTTAGGCTGTCTTCATTTGTTTTTATCTTTTTTTCTTTATTCTGTTCTGTGGCAGTGAATTCCACCATTCTGTCTTCCAGGTCACTTATCCGTTCTTCTGCCTCAGTTATTCTGTTATTGATTCCTTCTAGTGAATTTTTCATTTCAGTTATTGTATTGTTCATCTTTGTTTGTTTGTTGTTTAATTCTTCTAGGTGTTTGTTAAACATCTCTTGCTTCTTCTTGATCTTTGCCTCCATTCTTTTTTCAAGGTCCTGGATCATCTTCACTATCATTATTCTGAATTCTTTTCTGGAAGGTTGTCTATCTCCACTTCTCGTAGTTGTTTTTCTGGGGTTTTATCATTTTCCTTCATTTGGTACATAGCCCTCTGCCTTTTCATCTTGTCTGTCTTTCTGTGAGTGTGGTTTTTGTTCCACAGGCTGCAGGAGTGTAGTTCTTCTTGTTTCTGCTGTCTCCCCTCTGGTGGATTAGGCTATATAAGAGGCTTGTGCAAGTTTCCTGATAGGAGGGACGGGTGAAGGGTGGAGTTGGGTGTTGCTATGGTGAGCAGAGCTCAGCAAAACTTTAATCTGCTTGTCTGCTGATGGGTGGGGCTGGGTTCCCTCCCTGTTGGTTGTTTGGTCTGAGATGACCCAACACTGGAGCCTACCCAGGCTCTTTGGTGGAGCTAATGGTGGACTCTGGGAAGGCTTACGCCAAGGAGTACTTCCCAGAACTTCTGCTGTCAGTGTCCTTGTCGCCATGGTGAGCCACAGCCACCCTCCACCTCTGCAGGAGCCCCTCCAACACTAGCAGGTAGGTCTGGTTCAGTCTCCTATGGGGTCACTGCTCCTTCCCCTGGGTCCCGATGTGCACACTACTTTGTGTGTGCCTTCCAAGAGTGGAGTCTCTGTTTCCCCCAGTCCTGTCAAAGTCCTGCAATCAAATCCCGCTAGCCTTCAAAGTCTAATTCTCTAGGAATTCTTCCTCCCATTGTCAGACCCTCAGGTTTGGAAGCCTGACGTGGGACTCAGAACCTTCACTCCAGTGTGGTATAAGTGTTCTGTGGTATAACTGTTCTCCAGTTTGTGAGTCACCCACCTAGCAGTTATGGGATTTGATTTTACTGTGATTTCGCCCCTCCTACCATCTCATTGTGTCTTCTCCTTTGTCTTTGGATGTGAGGTATCTTTTTTGGTGAGTTCCAGTGTCTTCCTGTTGATGATTGTTCAGCAGTTAGTTGTGATTCCGGTGTTCTTGCAAGAGGGAGTGAGAGCACGTCCCTCTACTCCACCATCTTGAACCAATCTCAATGTCCCATTTGTTAAAATCAGACCTCACTGCACACCTTAGCCTTCAGTTAGGACCACAGAATGGCTACACCTTGGAAAAGCACCACTCCCTAAAGAAGAGTGATGCCCTAGCACTAAGAACAAAACCTAAAATAGAGCAATCCTAACAGAATAAAACCAAGTCTCAGTCTCGTTCTTTTTTAATTTCACAATCCCAGTGTGTAGTTCAGTGTCTTGCACCTTTTATAAGCCACGTATGTTTTGGATAAATGAATGAACTAGCTAATACTAATAAATGTAGAACATTTCCTGAAAGATGTTTTAGACTATAGATTCACTACTCTTGTTTATATTCTTCTTACCTTTCTTAGTTATTTCCATGCATCTTAGATTTAACAGTGATCTCTTCCGACACCTGATTGCCACAAGTATTTTGAACACTTTTAGGTAGTTACATCTATTCTAACCCTTTAAGTAATGAACTTTGCCACATGTAATCTTCCTAAATCAAACCATTAAGGCTTCTTTTAAAAAAAATAACTTCCAGTAAAGGAGGGGTAAATGAGAAGCTGATGACCATATTCTTTTCAAGATGATAGAAATATCCAAGCACATTTTGCATGGCAGATTCTGTAAGGAGCCTTTTGGAGCCTTCCAGTGTGAACACAAGAACCACCAAGAGTGTTCTTATACAACACTCGTTACAGCTATAGCTCACTACAGTGATACTGGACCTTTCTGGAACTCTGCCATCCAGTCATCTTAACTCGTCTAACCACCGAGCTCTAAGAACAAAAGGCCAGTGTATATAACACATACAGATGAGCATCAAAGAGTTACCAATGTGAAATCACAGGTCTTATTTTACATAGATCCAATGAACATCCTTTGGCTCTGCTTAGCAGTCTTCTCAAAGGAACATTCCTTGATGAACATTCTGTCCCCCACCCTAGCCCAAGGCTGAGTCAGAAGTACCAACTTTCTATTTCCAGAGTAACGCTCAGAATAATTGCCTGTTAGTTCGGTTCCATGTCTGCCTGTTCCACAAAGTCCAGAGCTCCTTGAGGACAAGAACTATGTATTATATATCTTTGTATCCCCAGCATTTTAGAGTGTTTGACATACATTAAACATCAATATTTATTGAATGACCAAAGTTGTTTTTTGCCTTTGAAGGAACAGTAGATTTTTAAGTAGCATATTAAAAAGGAGAGAAAGTGGTTTGAAACAGGCACACAACAACAACAAATAATAGTATGCCAGGTGACAAAAATGGTATGAGAAAGACTGAAAACAGTCTGGGATAACTTCATTTTGGAGGGAAAAAACATAGAGTACTTGAACAGTTTCTAAAAACATTGCTGAATGCTAGCACAGTACTATAGTTTTTGTTAATTTTGTTGACTTAGGGCCATCAAATAAAGACTGAAATATTTTCTGAATATTTTGTTTAAAGATGCAGTCAAGTATGTAATGCATTTTGTAAAGATTTCCTTGTTAAATTGTTTTAAAAAGAAAACGTCTGGTTTTTAATAGGATAGGTCCTTAGCTCTCTCAAATAATTCAGTTCTGAGGGTTCTGCATAGCCAAGGTCTTGCTGTGTGAGGATAGTATAAGTATGTCTGGACCTTCTTGATTTATTGGTGAGTAGTGGTCATTCAGTCTACCTAATAAGCATCTCACACAGTGCAGGTACTCTGGGGATAGAAACACGCACACACACACACACACACACACACACACACACACACACACATGATCAGAAGACAAGGTTAGAGCCATCAAGGACTCAGTTTTTCCAGATACAGGAAGTTTTTCTTGTTTTTTTAATCAGAAATCCTGGGATAATGTTATTACAACCTCATCACCTAGTCCTCTACCCTATGCAGGCATGCAGTGTTCATCAAACGTTGAATACCCTGTGGACCAGGCTCTATGCTGGGTGCTGGACGCTGGATGATGGAAGCACAGTGAGTGCTTGTAGGCTAGAGGAAGCCAGACCCTGGAGGACCATATCTCCACAAGGCTTCTGTCTCTTTGCAGAATAAGTAGAGGGAAGATTTTTCTCCCATTAGAGGCAAATATGTCTTTTTTCTTCCTAATGTTAAACAGTTTATGAGAAACAAAAAGATTCATAACTCTTCAACCCTAAATTAAAGCATGTTTTAAATAGCTAAAAACGTAAGACTTATACAAGCCTCTCTCCTGTTCTTGACTAGAGTTCCCCATCATCAGCAGCTTGCTTGTAAATAAAAGGGAACAGGTAATCTGAGATCTTGCTTCACTTGTCCTTTTGGGTTACCAAGGTTTGTATGTGACTGGGCTTTGGACAGTCCTTCATGGCTTGACAGATGGCCTCCCTCCAGCAAAGGACAGGGAACCATGAAGATTGAATACTGCTTCGTTATAGTTTCCCAGATCGCAGCTGAGAAAAGAAAGAATGTGCTCAGCTCCACTCCTCAGTAGAGCCAGATGCCCAGTAAAGCAGGAACAGTATACCTGTAAAGTTGCCAAGGCAACGTCAAGGGTAGAGGGGAGAGTAGACAGAATGATTTATGAAGGTTTCTTGCCATAAGAAAGTGTCTAAAAATATACTTCCATGTCTTTTTTCCTCTCAAGGATAAATGCCACAGGATTTATCCAGGGAATTGTGATGCATAAAGCTTGAGACCTTATCAGAGCTCAAGGAGACCAGGGGTAAAGGGCAAGGAGAAGGGAAACAGAAGCAACAAATGAGAAAATGTGCTCCTGGTGTGCTTTTAATCTTCTGTTGAACTGATGCAGTTTTGCAGATGTAAAACTGACTTTTTTTGGAAACATGCAAATGTCGTATATTTAAAATGTGCCTACTTTTTTTAAAAGACCATTTACTGGGTAAAATGAAGATACTTAGTTTCCGTATTAAAAAAAATTTCCTCTGAGCTTCTACTTGAATATTAGTGGATTTGCAAAGGCAATCACAGATCAGCATGTGGAATAACATGCTGTCATGGCAGCAGAGTTTGAAGTTGCATTTTATTTATGAACAGTTTAGAAAGACGCTCTTGGAGTGGATAGAGTTGGCTTATCTTAACACCCTTTCTGGGCTCACTGCAGTTAGCTGGAGTTTTTGGATGTCCACCTGGATTTTCACTTTCATGAATTATACATGATTCTATCAGTTTCATATTACGGCATAACAAATGATCATGGATATAGCAGCTTAAAACAGCACACATTTATTATTTCACAGCTTCTGTGTGTCAGGAGTACAGGCACAGTTTAGCTGGGTCTCACTAGGTTGTAATCAAGGTGTCTGTCAGGCTGTGATCTTATCTTCAGGCTCAACTGAGGGAGAGTCTACTTCCAAGTTCACTTAGGCTGGAGACTCAGGTTGGGACAGTTGACCTCAATGATCATCAGCTAAATGAAATGAAGAAAAAGTAAAATTGAACAAGATAAACATTTCCTTTCCCTGGGATGCTTATTATCTACTTCTCTGGTAGAAGTTGTCAACTCCTTGGGAAAATAAATTGCACCTCACTGTGAGGGTTGAGGGAATGCCTGTTTCATATGAGCCTCAGAACCACTCTGGGAAGGTGTGGGAATTTCCCAGGGCCACCATGCTGCAGTTGGTTTCACATTTAGAGACGAAGTCTCCTAACCCTGCTCTCTTTCCCAGACATAGTGCTTTTACACAAAATCTCTTTATTATTATTATTTTTTTTTTTCATCCAGCTTAAATAGACGTAGTTTCTTTAACCTTTCTTCTTAGGGACTTTAGTCCTAATCTTTTCAGTGATTGCTAATTGTTATAACTTTCTAATTTTTTCTACTTCACATGCCGTGTTTTAGCAAGGTGTTAAATGGAACACAGGACAAAGCAGACCCATATTTTTGGGTGTTGTAGACTTTATCACACTGCATATTCAGCTCTATCTAGTCAGTACCTCCAAGTCTTTGATGCTGTCTTAACCTCTTTCTTTTCTTTTTTTTTAAATTAAAAAAAATTTTTTTTTCTATTTTTTATTGTATTTATTTATTTTTGGCTGTGTTGGGTCTTTGTTGCTGCACGCAGGCTTTTTCTATTTGCAGCGAGCAGGGGTTACTCTTTGTTGTGGTGCGCGGGCTTCTCATTGTGGTGGCTTCTCTTGTTGTGGAGCACCGGATCTAGGTGCATGGGTTTCAGTAGTTGTGGCGCATGGGCTCAGTACTTGTGACTCATGGGCTCTAGAGCACAGGCTCAGTAGTTGTGGCGCACAGGCTTTGTTGTTCTGCTGCATGTGGGATCTTCCCGGACCAGGGCTTGAACCTGTGTCCCCTGAACTGGCAGGTGGATTCTTAACCACTGCGCCACCAGGGAAGCCCAACCTCTTCTTTCAAGGGCTTGAATAAGGCGGAATATATCTTAAGGAGTCAAACACTTCTTAAGCGTTATGTGCTCACTCTGTTTTACAGAACACCTTTTCCAGGAGTCTAAGTTGGGAATTGTTTGTGCTCTGAAGGATACGGGAGAAGGCTCTTACTGTCATGAGGGCCAGAAACAGGGCTGGCTCCTCACAGACAGGGCCTTACAGGGCCATTCCGAGTGCCTCCTCATTAACCCCTTGGTATTCTAGTTCCCTGCTCACAGGAGTGATTCTTCACTTTCCACAGTTGACCTGTTGTACTATATTCTTCCCTCCTCTCTTCTGTGATCCAGAGGGGTCACTGAGTTTTCAATCCATTAACCCACCCCTCCTACGTAGTTTCTTCTCAGACCTGTACTTAATTTCTTCCTGTTTACTCATTAATTAAATGCAAAGAGTGTACCAAGTTAAAGTTCAGCATCTTCAGAACGCCTGATGACACAGTCCCTAAGGCTGCCCTTGAATAACTGATGCAGTATTCTTTGAGCAGTGACCTGTTAGAGTGCCCATCTGGATCGGATGAAAAGCCTTCTGACTTATTACTTTTTGTTTCCAGGGTGATATAGGACATTGCATAATTTATTTTTACCAAAGCTAGATTAGTCTTTACTGTTTGTTTTTGAATTTGTTTTTCCTTAGCCCCAGCACCTGTGGAGATAGTATCGACATGTCTATAGATGTCAGGAATATCCACTTTATGTTTCAAACCACACACCCCACAGTTTTCTGATCTAATTTTTAGGTACTTCATCAGGCCCTCATATATTTTCAAAAATAATTGCTGGTGACCCTGATGAAATTAGGCCAGGTATTCCTAGGTTTAAGGCAGTCCGGTTTGCAATGTGCAGCCCTCCTAATTTAATGGGGGAATCTTTAACTAGATGCTCCCCGTCTGGGTGGCTTCTTGCCCTTCCACCCTGGGGCTACACACACTGATGATAAGATCCCAGTGGACTTATCTTTAACAGTCAGTGATAAAAATAAGTACAGTGTTAAAAACATCCATCTTTCAGTATCACTTATTTAGAGCTTCCTCTCCTTTTCTAATGAAAGACTACTGTTTTCCTTTTGCTGTTTTGTTCCTTAATGCTTTTCAGCAGCATTCTCATGTTGCACCCTAGATGCCATGAGCCTGAGCTCTGGAGGCTGGATGACCGATGTTAAGCTCTTTGCCCAGCCTCCACCTGTGAAATAAGATGAATAATAATATTGACCTCGCAGAGCTGAAGTGAGCATTAAGTTCTCTAATTTGTAAAATTGCTTTGTTATAAACTTTAAACACATAGATAGATAGATTCAAATGTCAAGTACTGACTGTTGATATTTGTGCTCAGAATTGCTAAGTGCCATGTCTTAGTGATGTTAGCCAGAATGCCCAGTAAGACTGTAAAATTAATAGGTTATTAAATGAACACCTCCCACTCTCTAAATGTTTTCTATTTCCACTTTTCTCATTCTCTATTGTGTCTCTATTTCTTTTAATGCCCACCATTCTCTTTCCCAACTTTGGTAGCTTTCTATAACTGGATATAGTAGAGAAGCATGTTTTAATTTTTGTATTACCTTTGGTAGCTATATAATCTTAAGTAAAACTAAAGGTATAGAATGTTTATTTTTATCTCTTTAAAAAACTCACATAGTTTCTTTTTTTTCACTTGTCAATTCATTCTATAATCTTTTGTCCCCAGTGTATCAGCAATTTCCAGTAGAAAATCTTTTTTCCTCTGTTGCTTTATGCTTTTGTTGCTGGGGAGTTAGCAGGGCTACCAGAGCACTTCAAATCCAGGCAAGTATTTTCCTCTTTCTTTTAGAAATGGATTTTGTTGAATTCTATGTTCAGTTTGTCCCCAGAAACTTACTGAAAAGTATATGGTACAGGTATGAATGTTCATAAATACAGAATAACAAAGTGAATACTCTATTTTGGTGACTTTTTAAAAATAATGGAAAATGTGGTATCATTCATAGCACGAGGAGGGGAATTTTGAGAATTTTAGGCACCTCAGAATCAGACTGTCAATTACAAGCTTTAGGTTTGTTTTTTTAATGGCCAAGCATTACCACCTCAGCTCAACTGTACCTCCTCTTGCCTCACAGCCCAAGGCTGACTGCTGCTTCTGTGCTTTTCTCTACCTCCCTGAAAGAGTCCACTTAGTCAAGTTGTGACTATTGACTGAGCACTTTGTGTTAGTCCAGATTCGTGATTGCAAACGACAGACCATGAGTCACGGCAAACCCATCCATTTGAAGTGGGTGCTGGGGGGAGAAGGTTTACTGAGAGCATGCCCAGTAACCAGGAAGGATGGAGTTAGTGCATCCTTCCACATTTGTGCCTTTGCGAAGGGTCCACAGCCCAAGCTCCTTCCCTCTTCAACCCGTGCAACCAGCTGGAAAGGCTGTGTGCTGTTTCCTCAGGGCCTCAAAGCAGGCCCAGTCCTTCGCTCACGTTGCGCTCCTTTCCTCCTCCTGCCCACTTTGGTCTGGTTAACTCCTGCTTACTCTCCCAGACATCTTCCTGACTCCCAGCCTGAGATGCATACCTTTTATGTGTTTTCATAAAATTCTGTGCACAGGACCCTACTGTGCACTTATCAAAACTGTCTGGTGATTGCTTGTTTACTTGTCTGTTTCCCAGCTAGACTTTGGCCTTCTAGAGGGTGGGAGCTGTGTCTGAATCATGCTTCCATTCTTTGTCCACAGTCTCATTCGTAAACAGAGAGAAGCATTTGTTGAATGAGTGAGCATAGGATCTTTGTTCGTGTTGGTGACTTTGCTTTCTGGGCTGATCTCTGTTGATGCTGGTGACTTTGCTTTGACAAATACAAAAAAACCTTTTCCCCTAATGACATAAAAGTCCTACTTCTAATGTTCTTCATTTTAAAACAGGACTGGATATGATCCCCTTCCACAAACATTTTCAGTAAAGAAATCTGAATATGCATGCAGAAAACCCTTTAGGTCAGTTGTTGTTTTGGTAGTAGTCAAAGTTTTGTGCAATTTCTAGATATAAATAATGACTTAAAATATACTTACAAAATGTACAAGTGACCTTACTTAATGGGCAACCAGATCAACTGTGTAGTTGATATGAACAGTGTCAGGAGCAGGTCAGGAAGGTGTGTGACACATTCATTTTTAGTGGCTTATTTTTCATCTTTTCTGCATTGAATACAATTATTTTAATGAGCAGTCTGACAACCTTGTAAGTTAGCTGAAAAAATTTTACTTATATATGCTAACTTATATGCTAACTCGTCCTTTCTTTTTCAGGGGTAAGCATAGTGTTAGAATCTTTAATAACTGTTTAATATAGTTATTTTCCATTTGTTCTAAGGTTGAAATATGCTTGTTGGCTCATCAAAGACTCTGATGTGAGGGTCCCACAAAACATATTAGGGTACCTTCCGTTCCTCTCTAACAGTTTAATAACCAGGTTTGATTTGACTCCTCAGTGGCTGTAAATCCATGAAAATCATTCCCAACAATAGTTTTGGGGGGCAGAAACCAAAAGCTGGTCTTTCTTCTTGTATGTAGTTGTTTTCTTTTAGGATATAACTTGAATCTAGTATTCCGAGCCTGTGCAGTGATGAACCATTTTAGTGGCCCTTGGCTATGATTCTAATAATCCTTGTCATCAGAAACAAATGATTTCACCAGAAAGGGAAACGAGAGCTGGTTTTACTGATGACATACTCATGCAGTCTCTGTTCTTCTCCCTCTCTCTTGTTTTTCAGTGAGCATGTTTTTGAACACATTAACACCGAAGTTCTACGTGGCCCTGACAGGCACTTCCTCGCTAATATCAGGGCTTATTTTGGTAAGTGGTGGAATCCCTCCTATTTAAAAACATGCTGATTACTAATATATGTGTTATATATGTACAGGAAAAGATTCTAGAAGAGTATACACCAGCACCTTACAGTGACTGCGTGTGTGTATATGTTGGATAGGGGACTGATAGAGGCCTTTCACTATCCAGGTTATATGTTTTTAAAATATTGGAAAAAAGATTTTTTTAAACAATTATATACTGCTTTTGTTGAAGGGAAAAACAAAATGGAAAATAAAGGAAGACATAATTCTGTGTCAGATTCTAATGTCTAAGATACTATAAAGTAAGTGTGACTCAGTTAAACTCAAATGTTTTTCATTACCCTTTTCAAAATGGATTATTGGACATAAGATCAGTAGAAATATAGCTCAGTTTCTTTAAACATATTGACATGGATGTGGAAGTTCTAAGCTTTTTTCCCGCTTCATCTCCTTTTCTTTTAAAATTTACATATATTTCCCTATGGCTTCCTTGAAAAAAAATCCCCAGTAGGCAAAAAGCAATATGATAATCACCCCTAAGGCTCCATTGCCTTATGCGCTAAAATAGTTATAGGTGTAATAAGTTATAACACCTGCAGTAGTTTTCTTTAATTTAAGTGACCTTAGAGGGGGCCATCTAAACTAGTGGAATCACTGTAATATAATTAAATTTATATTAAGGACCTTTAAGGAGAAAGAGGTTTTAGAAAGCTTTTTGTTCCTCTATACGTAATGCTGTGATTACTAATTATTATAGAGACATGGACAAGAAACAGTACAATGAGGTAACTGCTAGTGCTGTTTCCATTTTACTAATACATAAGCTGGATAGGAAGTAACCTATCTTAGGTCACATACCTGGCAAGTGGCAGAGCAGGATTTCAACCCAGGCTGGCTTGCACCAGAGCCTGTGCTTTTATCACTCACTTCACTGCCTCTCTGGTTAAGTTCTCAGCTGTTTTTTACAGCTTGCTGAACAAATGGCAAGTCTGGATTTTATTCTAGTAGCATCTTGGTGTGGGTTCACGAGGCTATAAATTAATTACCAGAATGCAGGGTGAGCTAAGCCTCACAGTCATTTTCCCTTCTCACTTAGAGATGGTGATGTCCCATCTCCTTGCTTCTCTTCTCCTCCAAATAAAGGGGTTTCCTTAGACCATGACCACCTTTGCAGATCCAGGCTTGTGAGGCTTTCTCCCTGTGTGTGGAGTGCAGCTGCTGAAGCCTGATGATCACTGCCGTGTTGTTTTATGATATATTTGCCTTGCTGCCTTCCTAGGAAGCAGAGGATACTCCTGACTAATGTAAAACTTTGAGCAAAGGAAAACCTCTGATGTGTGAAGATTTTGAAAGGCCTTCTCAAAAATGCTTGGTCTGTCATATATACACTACCAAATATAAAATGGATGGCTAGTGGGAAGCTGCTGCATGGTACAGGGAGATAAGCTCCAAGCTTTGTGGTGACCTAGAGGGGTGGGAGGGAGGCTCATGAGGGAGGGAATATGGGGCTATATGTATACGTGTACCTGATTCACTTTGTTGTACAGCAGAAACTAACACAACATTGTAAAGCAATTATACTCCAATAAAGATGTAAAAAAATAAAAATATAGTGTAAAAAACACTAAATCACCTCTAAAAAATTAAAAAATAGAAAAATAAAAATAAAAAAGAGTGGATATATGTATATGTATAACTGATTCACTTTGCTGTACAGCAGAAACTAACACAACACTTTATTTCATGTTTTAAAAAATTTTTTATTTATTTGTTATTTTTTTTTAACATCTTTATTGGAGTATAATTGCTTTACAATGGTATGTTAGTTTCTGCTTTATAACAAAGTGAATCAGTTACACATATACATATGTTACCATATCTCTTCCCTCTTGCGTCTCCCTCCCTCCCACCCTCCCTATCCGACCCCTCTAGGGGGTCACAAAGCACAGAGCTTATCTCCCTGTGCTATGTGGCTGCTTCCCACTAGCTGTCTATTTTACGTTTGGTAGTGTATATATGTCCATGCCACTCTCTCACTTAAACACAACACTTTAAATCAACTATACTCCAATAAAAATTTAAAAAATTATAATATATTAAAAAAAATTCTTGGTCTGTACTGAAGACAAAGTCACTACCATGTGGGAATAGCTCTTGATAGCTTTAGGCTCCTGCTTTAGAGATTGTTGACACTGGTGGTATCCAGCCCTTGGGGACTCAGCTTTGCTAGCCCTTGAAATGCACCCAGGGCTGAGCTTTCTCTTCAGCCACTGTTCTTTTCTGCCAAGTGCATTTCATGGAGAGGCAGCATTGAGGTCAAGGGTCAGGTGCTTTGCAGAATAGCTGTGTACATAGAACTGCTTAGTGGTTTGTTTCCTGGCACCAGAGAGATAATTACCTAACTAACTCTCCCCTGAGCAATGTCAAGGGAGCCAGGTGGTGAATACTGAAAGTGCAGGGCTGGCCCTGAGGAATTTGTTTGGGGACCTCAGGATTCCCTTGCTGGAGACTGAAATGATCATGCAATGTGACGTCTTAGGCGAAGAGAGGTAAACACAAACAAATAACCCCCACCCCCACCCCGGCTATTTCCCCTATGAAGGAAAAATCAGTTAACTGAACAAACATACATAGAAATAAAATGTGTTTGGCAAATGCTGCTTTTACACTAACATGTTTAAAATAAGTGAGGACTCAGAAGTGTGTATTTTACTAGATATCACTGCTAGTTCTTAATTTCACAAGTTGAAATATGTGTTTGAGTTTGTTATGCCACCTACTTGTCATTCTTCCCTTACGGTTCCTGGGCCCATATCCCCTCCAGGCACCTCCTTCCCTTGCCTAACTTCAAGCTGCCCCCTCTGGCCACTTGGCACAAGCTTTCTCATCTCAGCCCAGTTCCAGCCACAGGAACTGCACCTGTTGTCACAGTCCAAACCCACCGATTTAGTCTTTTATCTGCTGTAGGAAGGACATGCCCAGTCTGCTTGATGTAGCCTCTGTGGGCAATGTTTATTTCTGCAGAAAAAATTTCTGAGTTTTGTTTTTGCTCTTGAGAATGGTAAGGTGGATATGTGGAGAAAATGCTCCCCTTAATTTTCTCAAAATGTTGGTAGAATGGAGAAAATGCTGCTGTATTGACATTTATACATAGATCCCTATGTCCCCACTAACATGTGTATAGACATGCTTCTACACCTACGTGTTACACATGCATGTTAAATACAGAGATATGGGAAAAGGCAGCCAAAGCAATATTTTTAAAAATGAGAATCAAGAATAAAAATAGAAAATTAGGGCTTCCCTGGAGGTGCAGTGGTTAAGAATCTGCCTGCCAATGCAGGGAACACGGGTTCGAGCCCTGGTCTGGGAAGATCCCACATGCCGTGGAGCAACTAAGCCCATACACCACAACTACTGAGCCTGCACTCTAGAAGCCGTGAGCCACAACTACTGAAGCCCACGTGCCTAGAGCCCATGCTCCACAACAAGAGGAGCCACCACAATGACAAGCCCGCGCACCACAAGGAAGAGTAGCCCCCTGCTTGCCGCGACTAGAGGAAGCGTGAACGCAGCAACAAAGACCCAGTGCAGCCAAAAATAAAATAAATAAATTAAAAAAAAAGAAAACAGAAAATTAAAATAATAAAAAGAAGAATTAATTCAGGGATTAGGCATAAAAGAATTGTTTTCAGAAAAGCAGTAGAAGAGATGACAATTAGATAGGAATCAGTTGTAAGGGAAGGCCTTTTTACTGTGTTTTCCACTCTATGCCAGGTACTGTTTTGAGCACTTTAAATGTATTATTTCATTTAATTCTAAGTAAATTCTAATTCTGATTTCATTGAAATTCTGAGTGGTTGATATAACCAATGCCTTTATGCTCTGAGTATAAACAGACACAAAAGTTAAATAAATTGCCCAAGGATATAAGCAGACAGATGGTGAGATTTGAATTTGGGTCTGTCTGACCATGCCCTCTATCCTCTCCTGTTCAAAAGTAAGGGAGTGGGACTAGAAGATTGTTATGGCTCCTTTCAACTCTTTTTCATTCATCTAAAGAACTTGACCTCCACTTGACCTGAAAATCATGCATTTGCAGGGCTGGAGGAAGGAATCCTCAGAAGCCATCCAGTTTAAGCCAGCAAAGACCTAAGGAACAGGCACCCAGAAAGCTATGACTTGCCTAGGTCACCTTGCTAGGTAAGGTATAGGAAAGGCTCGAATTTAAATTTCCACTGCTTTGGCCCAGCATCATTCTGCCTCTCATAAACATGTTGACTAGGAAGATGGGTAGCAGCATTGTCTAGTGGTTGATGTATTCCTTTGAACAGACCCATAGAAATGGGTCAGGTAGATAAGAATGCAGAGAGGAGAGAAGGAAAAGAAAAAGAAAAAAAGAGAAAGGAAAGGGGGAGGGAGGGAGACTACAAGTGTCTCTGGAGGGAACATTTTTTCTTTTTCCAATCAGCCATGGATTAGGTCAGATTTGGTCAGTCTAGAACATGGACCATCACTTAACACAATTTATAACTTCATTTGTGACATTTATGGTCTTATCCTCTCTGTGATGGAAGCTTCAGTAAGGCTGGGAACATATCTGTGTTTTTGTGTTCAACTGTATAATGTTTGGGTAGACTCTTAAGAAATATTTGTTGAATGCACACAGATCCAGTGAGTGAATGAATTAACTGACTGTATCAGAATTATCTGGGGAGGTTGTTTAAAGTGATGGATTCTGAGTACCACCCCAGACCAACTGAATCAGAATCTCTAGGGCAAGGGCCTAGAGGAAAGCTGCCACCCAGGAGGAGCTGACAGAGCTTGGGGTGCCATGGCACAGGCTGGCATTTCCCACTTGTCAGTGGTCCCCATGACTTCACCTCAGGAGAGTGATCCTCCCGTTCAGGCCATAGTCATTAATGCTACAGTGGAAAATCTCATCCTGTGAACACCCAGACACTGAGGTGGGGATGGATCACTGGCTGTTGACCTTGAAGAGAACCTCACTTCTCCCTCTCCTCTCTTTTCTTAAAGCCTTGGCAATAGGTGGCCAGGAAAGGGGGTAGAAGGACATGAAGAGCAGTTCTTTACACAGCCCCCCTGAACTGGTTAGGGGAACCGATGACTGAGGGGTGATTGGCTGGGCCCAAGGCGGAAGGAGGCCAAGACCCACTCTGTAGCTCTTCGGTATTCCTAAACAAAACAGGCAGGAGCCAGGAGGAAAGAAAGGGACAGGAGGGGAGAGAGAGAGGGGTGGCGGAGAGAAAGAAAAAAAGAAAGGAAAGAAGGAAGGAAGGAAAGAGAAAGAAAAGAAAGAAAGAAAGAAAGGAAAGGAAGGAAGGAAGGAAAGAAAGAGAAAGAAAAGAAAGAAAGAAAGAAAAAGAAAGAAAAGAAAAGGAAGGAAGGAAGGAAAGAAAGAGAAAGAAAAGAAAGAAAGAAAGAAAAAGAGAGAAAGAAAGAGAGAAAGAAAGAAAGGAAAGAAGGCTTCCCTGGTGGCACAGTGGTTGAGAGTCCGCCTGCCGATGCAGGGGACACGGGTTCGTGCCTCGGTCTGGGAAGATCCCACATGCCGCGGAGCGGCTGGGCCCGTGAGCCATGGCCACTGAGCCTGTGCGTCCAGAGCCTGTGCTCCGCAACGGGAGAGGCCACAACAGTGAGAGGCCCGTGTACCGCAAAAAAAAAAAAAAAAAAAAGAAAGAAAGAAAGAAAAAGAAGAAAGAAAGAAGAAAGAGAGAGAGAAAAAAGGGAAGGAAGGAAGGAAGGAAGGGGGAGGGAGGGAGGGAGGGAGGAAGTTAGTTCTGTCCTGAGGAATTGGGAGGGACTTTGAAAGGGTCAGTGGTTTGGAGGAAAGGGTATACTTGCAAATTCTAACAGGAAACTAAAAATGTTGTGGATATTACTAAAACCCATGCCATTTGCCTTGGTTTATCTTCAAGCCTAGAAGATCCCCTCTTGTCAAAAAACTGTTTACCACTAGATATATTTCAAGACTTAGAGCAGGTGTCAATTTGGCAGTCTATTTGGGAGTAGACTGCCAGAGTTTCATATTTCCTCTTCAATCTCCACCAGTGCTGTATCTATCCTGTGATATCATCATCTACTTTAATCCTTGGGAAACACATAGCCAGTTTCAGGCTGTGACATCTTTGTGTTTCCCATAGGTTTAATGGAATTACATTGTGGAATTACAATGGTGCTGCTACGTGGAAATCTTGAAGCATTTTTGAATATGTTATAGGATACAGGGGAGAGAAGTGTTTTATATATAGAACATGCAATTCAAGAAGGGACGGTCGTGTTGGATAGGAAGAATCTAGGCATCTTTAGGAAAGATTCAGCTTTTAGGTCTGCAAGACAGATGGAAGCACCTTGTTTGTTAACCCTTTGCCAGATTTTTGTTCCTTCCCTGCATGTGAAGATGAGATAAATTTACACCCTTAGGCCAGCTCCAAACCTGGATATCCACTCGCAGCCCACAACCCCATTGCTCCTTGATCATCCCCTCTGCTTCTGTCATATAGTAATGGAGAGGGTTACGAGGCCTAGGTAACTGGGTTCTTGACAAATGAGTCTTTGTTTTAAATATGATCTAGGTCCTGAGTATAGCGTATGGTCCTTCTGTCCTGCAAGGTATAGATGCAAGCCATTTCTATGACCCTCACATTCCCAATTCCATCCCTGCTTCCCTTATTCTCAGGCAATAACCCTTACCTGCATCTCCACTGAGATCAGTGTCACCTACATTTTATCCATTTGTTGCCTTCTTACCTGTAAAACAGCTCATCTCACACCCTATTTTCCAAAATAGAATGTATTCTTCTGTTCATTCCTGCTTCCCTATCATCCTTAGAGCAAGAAATGGTACAGTACCTTTTTAAGGCAGGGTAAATGTTCTTCCTGGGCTGTTGATGTCATGCCTCTTGGTCATTTGTATGCTTTTGCACTTCGGTTTCTCTCTTTCTACTAGATTCTTTCCTCTTCCACAAATATGTATAGGTCTCTCTTTTTTTATAACAAACAAAATGTACATAAAACCTCTCATTGGTCCTGCTGTTTATTTAAACAATATCCCATTAAATCACCAGGCCAGCCCTTATCATCCATCTGTTCAACCTTTTAGCCATCTTCCATTCAGTCTTCAAACCATCCATCCTTCCATCCATCCATCCATCCATCCATCCATCCAACATTAACTGAGTGACCTTATTTTACACATTAGGTAACTGAGCCCCAGAGAATCAAGAGTACCAACCAAGACATACAACTCAGCTATTATGAAATATTTTAGGGCCTTTACCTTTCAGCTAGATGGTAGGGTCATTGTTGACTTCCTGAATGACAAACCTAACTGATGCTTTTTAGTTCTCATCTTACTTGATCTGTATAATTCTTGGGGTAGAGAGATTACACTTTTAAAGACTATGAAATATGTAAATTTATGTTTTAATTTTATGTTTTTTTGTCAGATTAAAAACTGTTTTGTTCCACTGTGGCAACTCTGTTAAGCTACTAGCATGTCTAAGGGCTAGTTTTAAAGTCTAAATTTGTTTATGAGAGCTTTGCTGTTTACACTGTAGGTTATGCACCAGGGAGAATAATTCAAAGTGACACCAAATATGCACGTGTTAAATAACACCATCTGCCCATTTGGATCTGTGCAGCTCTTTAAAAATACTGTGAGGTTCTGGCCCAAATCCTGTCATGTTTCAGGATATGGGGCAGATTATCATGCTAAGACCCCAGATTAGAAGATTTAGTTTAAGTTTAAGAAGGCTTGGGACTTCCCTGGTGGCACAGTGGCTAGGACGCCATGCCCCCAGTGCAGGGGGCCTAGGTTCAATCCCTGGTCAGGGAACTAGATCCCACATGCATGCCACAACTGAGTTTGCATGCCACAACTAAGGAGCCTGCCTTCTGCAACTAAGACCCAGTGCAACCAAATAAATAAATAAATATTAAAAAAAAAAAAGTTTAAGAAGGCTTCAAGTCCTTTCCTACTTCTTTTTAGTAGTTGTTCGTTTAATTCATATTAGAGTATCAGCCCCAGGGCATTGTGGACACTAGTATAAAGGACTGTGTTAGGAAAGAAGCCTTCTACTGCTCTGATAGGACAGGCTTGAGAAGACCCTCCTTTGCCTCTCAAGCAGCTGCATGAATAACCCTGTCTTTACTGAGGTCTGTTATTTTTGCATTAGAAATACTGGGTGGAAGGTCTGTCTCCTGTTATAATGCAAATACCCCATTAATATGAATCATTTATACCTTAGGATGTATTATCCAGTCCCATTTGATAGACTACTTCTGGGTTAGTTTTGATAGCTAAGAAAGCAAAAAGAGACAGTGGAGTTGGAGAGCATTTGAAAGTGAAGATTTTAAAAGGGAAGCAATAGGCTATATCTGTCTGTTTAAATGAGCAAGAGAGTTATAAAAAGATGTCTTGTTTTAGGGCCCTAGTAAGATTCGTGGCTCAAGAGCTGGGACTTCAGGCTAAATAGCTACTTAATTAGCTATGTGACTCTGGTCAGGTCACCACACCTTGACATGTAGCCCTCAATCCTCATCTCTAAATGAAACTGTTCATGGTCGTTTAGGGTCCCTTTTAGTGCTGACGTTCTCCGATTCTGCTAGAGAAACTGAGAAATCTGAAAGAGTCCCAAAGTGGTTTTTTTTTGTGTGTGTAGGGGGGGTGAATGGGAGCAACTTGTGAGAGGCATTGTGGGTCTGTGGCATGCACTGGTAGTAGCAGGGGCTACATCTGTGTTCTGTGGCCCTGGCGCACAGCCCATGCCTGGAATGGAGCATTTAGTGCTGTGTAAATGAATGAATGAAGGCCTGGCAGATGCCTTAACAGCATAACATAGAAGGCAGAGTAAAGACTTGGGGCAAAGAAAACTCTACCCCACAAGCGACTGAGAGCCATTGCCAGTTCTGTGACCATTGTTCTGGGTCCTTTGGAGCCTTCCATCTCTTCTAATAAAGGCAAAGCCATGAATCTTTTTTGCGTGGTCAAGACCAAATGGTGAGCAGTCTCCTTTTTCACAATGATTACCACGGCTCTCAGCCAACCATTTAGTAACAAGATGCTGTACTATCCTGAATTGTAGACTGGCAAGAAGAGGGGTGCACTACAGCAGTATGTGAGGTGTGCTGACTATGTACAGCATCGATGTAGTAAGTGGTAGCTTTGCTATTGCTTTTGGGAACCAACTATGCAGAAGGCACTGAACTAGGTCTTTTACATGGGGTTTGAATTTAGATGTTTTACATGAGTGTGAAATTGAGGACCCTCAAGGGTAAATAACAAATATGATTTCCGCTTTACAGTTGAAAAAACTGATGTTAAAATAGATTAAATAACTCACTAGAGGTTACAAATTCCCTTCTAGATCCATGATTAGTAAATTTGCCATTCTTGAACTTTCTGCTTTCTTCAAGCAAGACCTTTTATTCCTAGCATTTCAGATGTTACAGACTAGTCCTATCAGTTCTTAGCTTTCATATTGTATTCTCCCTGTCTTCTCAGTCAAATTACTTAAATGTTTTAACATGTGAAAATTCATATAGTCAAAAGGAATAACCCCTTGGAATTAAATCAAGTTTTTATGTTATAGGATTGCAAACATTTGGTTTAATTAAGAGTTCCTTCTGGTCATTTGTAGATGTTCTTTCTGTCCTTTTAAAGAAATTTTTTGTAGAGCAAAATATCAATTTTTAAATGATAGCCCAAAGTCCATTCCACAGAAGATAACAAAATCTTGTTTTTATGAAATAAGTAAGGATAAAGGTAATTAAGTCTATGTTATTTCCACATTCTGTATTATATTACAAAAATATAGTATAGTTATCCTAGGAGACTCTGGGATATAGTTGATTCTTAAATTTCTTCTGTGTAGTGATTTGTGACTGCTTAAGGAACGAATCGCAAATCAGGGAAGCCAAGGAAAGGATGTGGGGAGAGCAGCTTCAAACAGTGGTTGGAAAGTGTTGGGGGAGGTGGCTGGCTTTCCCCATGCTCAGGAGCCCTGATTTCAGTCTAGTCATGTGAGCATCGGTGCTTCTTTCCTTTTATTAATGAAAGTTATTTCTTTTCTCCCTTGCAAACAGCACATAACAACTGGTAAGCTTGTGAGCTAGGAAACATTAATGGTGTACAACAGATGCTAGCATTTACAAAGCACACTCAGCAGGTGGGACACTACTGAATCTCTCAGCTGTTGGGTGCCCTCGATAGGTGAAATAGGATGACTTTTATTCTTTCTGTAAAGCCGGATTTCTCTAGGGAGATGCTTTTTTCAAAACAGAATTTTGCTATCTTAAAAATGTATGCAGTTATGACTTTATCAGAATATAAAATGCCAAGAATTGGAATATTTCATAAGCCATACTTCTAAAATTGGCTTGTTGGTATTCATTTCTGGAATTGTTTTTTAGCTATGGTGATTTTATTATCAGAATATTATGTAAATTTGGAGGAAAATAATGAGCAGCTCTTAACAATGTTCTTTCACCAGGATTGTAGCTATAAATTTTCCTTAAAAACCAGTATTAAGTGGACAAAACAGCATTGATAAGTTAAAATGTAATTGGTATTTACTTTTATCAAACTTCTTAATTTTTAGAATTAAACAGTTATTTTGGAATAAAAATGTTTAAACCAGTGTTGAAGGTGGGTATAATTAGTAAATGCAGCACAATTATGGGCATGTACAAAATCATAGCTGGTAACAAGGACCCTAATCATGCTTATTATCTTTCTGTTCTAGATATTTGAATGGTGGTATTTTCGCAAGTATGGAACATCATTCATTGAACAAGTCTCAGTAAGCCACTTGCGCCCCCTTCTGGGAGGGGTTGACAACAACTCCTCCAACAATTCTAACTCCAGTAATGGGGACTCAGATTCCAACAGGCAAAGCGTCTCAGGTATGGAAAGTCCTTCAGTCTGCAACATTACTTACTCTTACTAAATTATTATGACTATAAGACAATAAGAATGTTGTTATTTAAAGATTAGACTTCAAGGAAAGTGCGATTTATTTTCCCAAGAATTTGACAACTTCTACAAGAGAAGTAGAGTGTAAGCATCCCAGGGAAAGGAAATGTTTATCTTGTTTAATTTTACTTTTTCTTCCATTTGATTTAGCTAATGATCATTTAGGTCAGTGGTTCCCACCTGAGTCTCCGCCTCCTTGTCCTTAGTGTCTCAAACCTCATTAAATGTATCCATTCTCTTCCATGCTAATTGTAGAACCTTATGTCTAACTAGATCTGATAACATCACTTCTCTGCTTAAAAGTCTTCCGTTGGTTCCCATTCCACTAAAGATAAAGCCCAGATTCCAGATTACTTAGCACAGCATAAGCTGCTTCTATCTTGCCAACCTTGGTTTCTGTCACAATCTCGTTCCGCTCCTTTTCATTTCTTGAACGTGCCATGTTTTCTCATGACCCTCTGCCCAGAAGTCTGTCTTCCCGCCTCTGTGCTTGCTCATCTTTCACAACCCAACTCAAATGTGACCTCCTGGGAAGCCCTCTCTGATAGGCTGTACAATATTTCTCCACCTTTGTTGACTCATATATTTTTACCTTTAGCAACATTTATTAAATTGTACCGAAATTTTTAAGCTTACTGCTTTACTGTAATATCTCTAGCATTTTGCATAGTGTCTACTATATCACTGAAACTCAGTGAATGAATGAATGAGGACATAAATGGCCTGTAATTTCTCTACTCATGAAAGAAGAGGGATGAATATAATTTCCTAGCTTGGTCTCTTCATCATCTCAGTAAACATTTCCTAACTCCCTAATATGAACCTGGCCGTATACAGGTTCTTATGAATATTATGATTTTAAAAAATGTCATAGTCCTGTCCCCATTGAACTCTTGTGTCTACTGAAGGGAGACAGAGTGTTTAGTGCTCTGATTATATGAGGGAAACATGCAATACTTTGGAGTACAAAGGAGGGCTTCCTGATCCAAACTGGGGGAAGAAGTTTGCTTCCTGAAGGAGAGGGTACCACTTCTGAGACTTGAGGGATGAAGAGGGAGCGATTAAAGAACTAAGTTAGATCTTTTTTCTTTCCTCCCTAGAATAACTCAGTTCATATTTCATAACTGTCTAGCCAGGTGATAGGCATCAAGGAGCGTTGTATATATATTTTATTCCTGATGTTGATTCAATGCTCTTTTAATATAATAGAACCTTTGCCAGCCAGCCATGAGTGGTAATGGGCACCTCTGAGTACACATTTATTTCATTCTAAAGGGTACACGTGTGAGAGATAGCACCACTCAGGTAACAAAATTGTCTGGGACTTTATAAACTCATCTACTTTGTGAAAGAAACAGAAAGAGATCTGAACAAAGTGAAATATTACTTCAACCAGGTACTCTAACACACGTGGCATATTATTCTAATGAGGAATCTTGATCATTCAGTCATTGTCACTATGGGTAATTGCCTCACTTTGCATCTGTTGGAAGACCCTACAGATTAAATGTGCTCTTGTCTGATCTGATTTACTATAGTCTTTGTATGTCACAGAACATTGTAGAAAATTAACAGATTGAAAACAGAAAGCAACCTCATTTAAGGACATTTTTTATTGTGAGTACATTTTTATTTTCATTAAAATTCTCTCTCTGCCCAATTTAACATCATTCCTTAATGCGGCGAAGAGGTCATACTCTCCTTATTGTTGCTGTTACTTTGCTGACTCTCTGTGGATGCCTTGAATAAATCTTGATGCTATTCTTAGTGCCGGTACAGCAGTTTTTTTGTTTTGTCTTGTTTTGTTTTGTTTTTTGCGGTACGTGGGCCTCTCACCGTCGCGGCCTCTCCCGTTGCGGAGCACAGGCTCCGGACGCGCAGGCTCAGCGGCCATGGCTCACGGGCCCAGCCGTTCCGCGGCATGTGGGATCTTCCCGGACCGGGGCACGAACCCGCGTCCCCTGCATCGGCAGGCGGACTCTCAACCACTGCGCCACCAGGGAAGCCCGACAGCAGTTTTTAAAGGGAGAATCTCAGTCCTTTTTAAAAATATATTCGACAATGATGATCATGGAACTTCCCAATTTTTTTTGTACTGAGTTTTTACCCTGCTAAGACTAAGCTTTTGAATATTATTATTAATTCAATTTCACTAGTATTTGCTGAATGTCTACTACTATGCATGCAATATTTCTATTCATTTCCTGTAACAGATACAGCATTTATGATCTGATCTCATAACAGTGTTCAAATAATTAGATTTAGGAAAATGGAAATTATCTTGTCCAAGTATATTTCGGGCTCAATCTGCCTACTGACATCTGGGTTTCTAATATTTGGCTAACTCAGCTCAACAAGCATGTATGTTGGTATGGAAGTGCCAGGTACCATGGGACTAATACCATTTCCCACTTCTCTTCTCTTGTGGTGATTTTTATTTATTTATTTATTTTTGCGGTACGCGGGCCTCTCACTGCTGTGGCCTCTCCCGTTGCGGAGCACAGGCTCCGGACCCGCAGGCTCAGCGGCCATGGCTCACGGGCCCAGCCGCTCCGTGGCATGTGGGATCATCCTGGACCGGGGCACGAACCCGTGTCCCTTGCATCGGTAGGTGGACCGTCAACCACTGCGCCACCAGGGAAGCCCGATTTTTATTTTTGAATAAGAAAAATACTATAAAAGTACATTGTCTCTGTTTATCTCTACCCTTAATGACTTTCTATTTCATAGTCCAGTTTCAGCTAAGTATAAAGGAAAAAGAAGGTCCAAAGCTGAGGGTAATCAATACATTTTCTTAAAATAGAGGAATTTGTTTTAAAATTTATCTTGCCTTAATAATGATAAAATGACTATTGCCTTAATAAAAGAAGCATCATAAGACAGGTCTTTGCTGAATCTTACGTGAAATAAAACATGGCTAACCAAGTCCCATGGACATTTGCAAAGGCAGTTAAATGGCATTTCTTATTTGAAAAAAATCATTGAAAAAGTTAAAAACAGACAGAAAATACTAGTTATAAACATTGGACTATATGAAAACTCATAGTGTAGCTCTTTCTTTAAAGAATCATTTGCTTTGATTAAAAGCTGAAAGGCCTGGCCTACCTAAGAATAATTTGGGGTGGAGAAATGGGAAGGGAGAAAGTTGTAATTGTTACAGGAGACTATTCATATATTGTTTAACATTTGGATTTGTGCAAATTGGCCTGAGTGCAGACCCTCTCAAAAATTACATTGATCTTTATCTGTGGGCCGGAAGAGAAATGTAGTTAATTATACAGCTTTTTTAAAAAAAATATTTATTTATTTACTGGCTGTGTCAGGTCTTATTTGCGGCATGTAGGCTGTTTTGTTGCGGTGCATGGGCTCCTCTCTAGTTGTGTTGCACGGGCTCCAGAGCTCTTGGCCTCTGTAGCTGCGGCACGCGGGCTCTGTAGTTGTGTTGCGCAGGCTTAGTTGTCCCGCAGCATGCGGGATCTTAGTTCCTCGACCAGGGATGGAACCAGCATTCCCTGCATTGCAAGATGGATTCTCAACCACTGGAACACCAGGGAAGTCCCACAGCTTCTTAATCTAGCCAAATTTCAGATTGTCTGGTTTAGGTTAACATTTATGAACATTTCACTTATCTCGATTTATTCGGGAGCTAAACTGCTGTTTTTCTCACAAATATACAGTTTCTGATAAACCCTGCTGATATATTTTCCATGTCATCGTGTTTCTTGCTGCCATTTCTTAATTCAACTTATGAACTGATGATGCACAGGGATTTAAAATGTGTCCAACTTCTCCCTGTCTTAAGGGAAGGGATTCTCAGGGTCCAGTAGCATTCTGAATTTGGGTTCATGGGAACATCTGTTTGATAATTTGCCATGTTCTCAAATAAGATGTCATAAAGACAAAGGTTTGCAGTGTTCACCTTCTTCAAGATATTTACAAAAGTGAGGGTGTTCCATCACATTAGAAGTATCCTTGTCAAAGTCAAGTTTAAATTCTCTGAGACACTTTAATAGCATACTGCATAGAACTGGATCTTTAGACAAACTCTGGTTATAGTCACTTGGCTTCCTGTTGCAAATCATCTCATTTTAATCTCTATATAAGATAAATATATATCACATACATTTTTAAACATCTTTATAGGAATATAATTGCTTTACAATGTTGTGTTAGTTGCTGCTGTATAACAAAGTGAATCAGCTATATGTATACATATATCCCCATACCGCCTCCCTCTTGCGTCTCCTGCCCACCCTCCCTATCCCACCCCTCTAGGTGGTCACAGAGCACCGAGTTGATCTCCCTGTGCTATGTGGCTGCTTCCCACTAGCTATTTTATATTTGGTAGTGTATATATGTCCATGCTACTCTCTCACTTTGTCCCAGCTTACCCTTCCCACTCCCCACATCCTCAAGTCCATTCTCTACGTTTGCGTCTTTATTCCCGTCCTGCCACTAGGTTCCTCAGAACCTTTTTTTTTTTTAGATTCCATATATATGTGTTAGCATACGGTATTTGTTTTT
>RJWK010006040.1:0-14280 GCA_004363435.1 Platanista minor
AAAAAAAAAAAAAAAAAAAAAAAAAGTAAAAAAGAAAAAAAAAGAAATGGGATGAAATATTAACACATATACCACAAAAGGGTTCCTTGATCAGATACATCTGGGAAATACTACATATTCTGTCCAGCTCTTGAATATCCATTCAGTTATTTATTCATTCAACCTATATTTTGTAGTTCCTACTTTGTACCACGGACTATGTTTCACTCTGGAATACAGAAATAAGGAGGATGAACATGGTACCTACCTTCAAGGAGCTTACAACCTATGGGGGATACATAAATTAAACAAATAATTATTTAAATTATAACTAGGATAATTCTACAAATGAGTAGAATAAAGTTCCAGAAGTATGTAAACAGGGGGCCTGAGGATCCTCCATGTTATTTCCACATTAATGTATTTAAATCCTACCATAGTGAAACCTCTCAAAACTATTTAAATAAGAATTTCCAAGGGCTGTTAGATTTTTTTTAAAAGCACGGAAGTTGTTCTATTTCCACTGCAAAAATGTCTACTCCACGTAAAGAGCAGACCTTGGAATGCAGTTTAGAAAACTCTTAGGAAGGAACCAAAGGGACTGCTGCTCTTGTCCTCCCAAATACATTCTTCTAAATTCTTGGCCAAAATTTTTACAAGACAATTTACTTGGGAGAAATTCTAGATACTGACCATTTGTGGATTCACTAAATAAAGTACAGTAATTAGATAACATACAATGATTAAAAATAATATTGCATTTAATGGTTGTAAGAAGACATTAAAATATTACACATAAAAATATTTATAAAAAGTAAATTCAGTGTAAGCTCCCATTTTTGTTTAAAAAATGAGTATGTACAGATATATAGTGTTACTTTCTTATGATTAAAAAAAGTTTTCTTTTTTATTCATCTGTATTTTCAAATTTTTCTATTTATTTTTTAATAAAATATTTGTAAATTAAATTACAAATTTCAAATGCTTTTCAGATAAACATAGTTTGAGGTGATACATATATTTTTATCAATATGAGTTGTGTTGGATTTACAAGAATGTTTGAGTTTTATTCACTGCTAGCTTTATGTTTACAAATTTTTCATCTGACATTTGGTAAATATTCTTCTCAGTCATCTTTCCACTACCTTTCCAAACACCCTACTCTCACTAATTTTACTATTAACTAGCAAAGAACAAGCAGCATTGGCCACCATTTGCTAAGTTTTTGTGATTCAGGTAGGTAAGTTCATCAAGAATTAACAGCTGCAGGCTGTACATTCAGAAAGAAACAGTCTTGGTGAAGGATCTAAGTGATGAGCCCTGAGCAGTGGAAGCCAGTTTATATGTGCATATCAAGCACTTCCCAGCTCTTGAAAAGAGAGTTGATGAACAAAGCCTTTTTTAATGACTAACTCTGCATTTTTTTGCCAACTATACTTGTTCTATATAAAATAATTCATGTTTGAAAAAAGTGAGACATTAAAGTGCCAAACTAACTTTCATGAATCTATGAAGTCTCATAACTTCATAGTAACATTCTGGAATTTTTTAATTAACACTATGTACTAACAAAAGAGAGAGAAAAAATATGTGTGTTAGGTATGTGGTAAAGGATGAAGTGAAGGATACAATTGGGAATAAAATTATTTCTGCTCTAGAAGTATTTACAAAATAAATATGGTTACAGACAACAAATCATAACGCAAGGTGGAATAAACCAATCTAACCCTTTGAGAATTAATGGGTTTTCAGTGATAGGAAAGAAAGTAGGGAAAAGGTATTCCAAGTTCATCAGGACCAAAAGTATGAGGACATGAAAGCGCATGACATGCTTAGAAAAATGGCTAAAAGTTAAGCTTAATGGAAGAATGCTTTGGGAGATGGTCTGAACAAGCACACTGAAGTCAGTTATAGCACCCTATGAATGCCATTTTAGGAAATCTGACTGTATTCCATAGGTAACAGACAATCATCTAAGTTTTTTATTTGAAAAGTGATATGCACTCTAACCTACATTTTCAGAAGCTAATTCTGGAATAAGCATAAAAGGTAGAATACTGTATTAAGAGGCCAAAAACAGAGATACCAATTGGAAAGCTAGTAGAATACTTTAGGTGTGAAATGCTGTCACTACCTGCAGTATAAGAGGAACAATGAAATTAAATGACAAACTGATTAAACACTATTGTACAGGTAGAACAAATAGAACTTAGTAATTTTATCAGTGGTAAAGGTGAGGACAATGAAAGACAGAAAGATAACTGAAGTTCCTTTTAGAGACTGGGAAGATGAAGTACCAGCTCTACTGGATTGAGTTTACCTTGGCTTTGAGATATCACGAAAATTCTTGGGAATTAAGGTTAGAATTTCAGGAAAAAAAATGAAAAGTTAATAGTTATTGCCCAGAAACCAAGGCAGGATATTTCTCAGGAAAAACAGTGTGTTAAACAATAAAAATACCAAGACCAGAAATATAGGGACAGATTACATATTTGAAGGTTAATCACAGGAAGCAGAAAGTCATATATACATACAAGGCATGAGAAGAAAGATAATAAGATGAAAAAGACTACAGACTTTAAAATCAAGAATAAGAAATTAGAATGATATCACCAAGATGGCAACATAGGTTGTTCCTGACTTCACTCCCCTTCACAAGGATAACTAACAAGTGTTCAAGAACAAGATACCACTGAGAAAATATAGAACACGGGAGTGTGGCTGAGGCACTCCACACACACACACCACAGAGAGTGAGACAGACTGCATTAGAAGGTACGTGAAGCAGATACACTTTGACTACATTACCTCTCACCCAGGCCAGTGCAGCACCATGAAGAGAGGTCTCCTCTAAGTCTTCAGTTCCTCCAGTGGGAAAAGAGAACCCACAAGGGACAACCAGCTCCCCCAGTGTTGTGGGTCACTTTGCAGGAGCCACTACTCTGACCTCACACCACACGGATTGCAGGGGAATCTGCGGGGCACAACCACTGGGAATCTGACTGTGACAAAGAAGTGGGGAGGGACTTGCAACAACCAGCACATGGATCTTGGCAAACTGAGTTTATAACTCTAGTGCCCAAGTACTAATCCCAACTGGAGGTTTTGCTCATTCTGCAGAACCAAGTGGGAGGACATACTCTGACCAGTAAACTCAGAGGTGTGCCCATTTGATGATTCAGATCCTCAAACAAGGAGTTTTGCTTAACCTAGAGCCTGGTTTGACCATACCTAGGCAAGGAGCTGAATCAGCCCTACCCACTATGGATGGTGTCTTTAGCCCCTTTGACCAGAAGGACTAGTGACAACTCCAAGAAGCACTGCAGCCCAGTGATACTCCAGCTGAGAAGAAGGTGAATAGAGCTGATAGCCCCCAGAGCAAAGCCAGTGCCAGGTGTGGAGGCTTTCCCTGCTACACACAGGCAGGGGAATTAATTCATACCAAGGCTGAGGTACCTCCCAGACCCTGCCAACTAGAGAGCCTATTCAGAAAATTCAGAACTGCTTGGAGGGGCCCCTTCCCCTTGCAATCAGGCAAGGGAGCTACGCTATAGCCTCAACCACTGTGGAAACTGTCTTCTAGCCCCATGGGACCAGAAGGGCAAGAAACAACTCCTGAAAGCTGTGCAGCCCAGCATCCCTAGAGTTGAAAGGCAGAGCCACAGTTTGCAAAGTCAAGTCAGTAGCTTTGTTTAGTCAGGGAACTTGGGGCATGGGTCGGCTTGAGTTAAGACAACACACAAAAATTTATTGGCTTTAGAGTGGGTTCTCACTGAGCCTGGGCAGGGAATCTAATTCATAGCCCTCCTCATTGTTGAATACAGTCTTCAGCCTGTCTAACCAGGGAGCCTAACCTAACAGAAAGCCACATAGCCCAATGGATAGCTTTATGTAAAGTGGCACCAGAACAGAAAGCAGAGCCTGTGGCTTCTCCTGTCTGCAGAGCAAAACAAATGGCCTCACCTGACTGGGGAATTCAGTGCATACTGTGGACTGATTTGAGCCCTCAATGAGCTGTATAGCCTCTGGGTCCTGTCCTGCTACCCTTCCAGGGCAGGAAATCTAATTCATAGTCCCATCTACTACTGCATATAGTACCAAGTCCTGTCCATGTAGTAAACCTGATCAGAGAATAGAGGCAACTGTGGAGCCCATCCTACAGCCTCACTTGGGGAGGGAACCAAGCCAATAGTCCTATCCAGCTGTTCTCAGTCAGTGGCACACACCTCTCATCCCATGCTCAAATCCTGAAGTGTTGCCTCAGCCAAATATAGACCATATAGCAGGCTCAGCTGCTCAAGGACATAACCAGCAGACACAGCTGGAAACCCAACCTGATCTGACAGGTGAAAAACTATCTCTGCCAAAGCAAACCTATGAAGTCTGGAAGAGGAGCCCCATTTCTCAAATGCATAGATACAAATGTAAGACATCAAGACTCACAAAAAATCAGGTAAATATGACACCACCAAGGAAACTAACAAAGCTCCAATAACTGAGGTTGCAAAAATGAAGATCTATGAACTGTCAAACAAGAATTTAGAATAATCCTCTTTAGGAAGTTTAATGAATTACAAGAAAACACAAACAAACAACTAAACTAAATTAGGAAAACATGCATGAACAAAAGAAGTCCAATAAGGAAACACCAACTATAAAAAAAAAATTTTTTTTAATAAAAAATAAAACAGCAGAAATCCTTGAGGGGAAAAATACAATATTTGAACTGAAGAATTCAACAGACGGTTTCAAAAGTAGACTCAATCATACAGAAGAAAGAATCAGCATCCTGGATGACAGGACACTAGAAAATACCCAGTGAGAGGAGCAAAAAAGAAAAAAGAATGAAAAAGATTAAAGAAAGCCTGCAGAAATTATGTGACACATTGAAAATAAATAATATTCACATTATGGGAATTCTAGAAGGAGAAGAGAAAGAGAAAGGGACAGAAAGTATATTTAAAACAATAAGGGCTGAGAAGTTCCACAACGTGGGTAAAGAAATGGATATCCAGATTCATGAGGCCCCAAAAACCCCAAACAGGTTGAACCTGAATAGGGTTACACCCGGACACATTATAAATTAATTGTCAAAAGCCAAATACACAAAATTTTAAGAGCAGCAAGAGAAAAGAGGGAAGTTAGATACTAGGGAACTCCCATAAGATGACTGGCAGATTTCTCAACAGAAACATTTCATTGCAGAAGAGAATGGGATGATGTAATAAAAGCTTTCAAAGAAAATAACTGTCAAACAAGAATTTTATACCCAGCACACTGTCATTCAGAAACGAAGATGGGATCAAAATATACCGGAAAGAACAAAATCTGAGGGAGTTCATAACCACCAGACCTGTCTTACAAGAAATGCTCAGGGGATTCTTTGGAAATAAAGGAACATTAATTAACATCATAAAAACATGAAAAGGTAGTGTTAATCCCTTAGGAATGGTAAATATATAGTCATAGTTGGATTCTGCAGTATGGTGAAGTAGCACATAATTCACTTAAACCTCTAGTTTAAAAATTTTTTTAACAGATAGTAAAAATAACCATAACTACAATAATCTGCTGTTACATAATATAAAAAAGCATGTAAATGATAACAACAATCACCTAATATGTGTTGGGGGGAGGAGAATTAATAGTATAAAGTTTATGAATTCTATTGAAGTTAAATTGTTATCAGTTTAAAATAGGGCGTTATAACTTGAAGATATTTTATATAAGCCTCATGATAGCCAAAAGAGAAAAAACTATAGTAATCACACAAAAGAACACTATAACTAGTGTTCATCAATGAATTTGGGAAAGTTGCAAAATACAAAATTAATACACAGAAATCTCTTGCATTCCTATACACTAAAAACGAAAGATCAGAAAGAGAAATTAAGGAAACAATCCCATTTACCATCACATCAAAAAGAATAAAATACCTAGGAGTAAACCTACCAAAGGAGGCAAAACACCTATACTCAGTAAACTACAAATACTGATGAAAGATATCAAGAATGATACAAACAGATGGAGAGATATTCCATGTACTTGGACTGGAAGAATCAATATTGTGAAAATGACTACACTACCCAAACTAATCTACAGATTCAATGCAATCCTTATCAAACTACTAACAGCATTTTTCACATAATTAGAACAAAAAAATTTTTTAATTTGCATGGAAACACAAAAGACCCCAAATAGCCAAGACAATCTTGAGAAAGAAAAACAGACCTGGAGGAATCACGCTCCCTGGCTTTAAACTATACTACAAAGCTACAGTCATCAAAACAGTACGGTACTGGCACAGAAACAGAAATACAGACCAATGGAACAGGATAGAAAGTTGAGAGATAAACCCACACACCTATGGTCACCTAATCTAGGTGGCAAGAATATACCATGGAGAAAAGACAGTCTCTTCAATAAGAGGTGCTAGGAAAATGGGAGAGCTACATGTAAAAGAATGAAATTAGAACATTCTCTAACACCATACACAAAAATAAACACAAAATGAATTAAAGACCTAAATGTAAGACCAGATACTATAAAGTTGTTAGAGTAAAACGTAGGCAGAACACTCTCTGACATAAATCGCAGCAAGAACTTTTATGATCCACCTCCAAGAGTAATGAAAATAACAACAAAAATAAAGAAATGGGACCTAATGAAATGTAAAAGCTATTGCACAGCAAAGGAAGCCATCAACAAAACAAAAAGACAGCCCACAGGAGGGGAGAAAACATTTGCAAACAAAGCAACAGACAAGGGATTAATCTCCAAAATATACAAACCGGTCATGCAACTCAATATCCAAAAGCAAAAAATCCAATCAAAAAATGGGGAGAAGATCTAAATAAACATTTCTCCAATAAGACATACAGATGGCCAAAAACCACATGAAAAGATACTCAACATCACTAATTATTAGAGAAATATAAATCAAAACTACAATGAGGTATCACCTCACACCAGTTAGAATGGCCATCATCAAAAAAATCTACAAACAATAAATGCTGGAGAGGATGTGGAGAAAAGCAAACCTCCTACACTGTTGGCGGGAATGTAAATTGGTATAGCCACTATGGAAAGCAGTATGGAGATTCCTTAAAAAACTAAAAATAGAGCTAACATATGATCCAGCAATCCCACTCCTGGGCTTATATTCGGAGAAAACCATAATTCAAAAGGATACATGCACCCCAATGTTCATTGCAGCACTATTTACAATAGCCAGCATGTGGAAGCAACCTAAATGTCCATTGACAGAGGAATGGATAAAGAAGATGTGGTACGTATATACAGTGAAATATTACTCAGACATAAAAAGGAATGAAATAATGTCATTTGCAGTGACATGGATGGACCTCCAGATTATCATACTTAGAGAAGTGACACAGGGAAAGACAAATGTCATATGATATCGCTTATATGTGGAATCTAAAAGAGTGGTACAAATGAACCTATTTACAAAACAGAAATAGAGTCACAGATGTAGAAAACAAACTTATGGTTATCAAGGGGGGAAATGGGGGGAGGGGTAAATTGGGAGATTGGGATTGACATATACACACTACTACATATAAAATAGTTAACTAATGAGCGCTTACTGTAGAGCACAGGGACCTCCATTCAATACTCTGTAATGACCTATATGGGAATAGAATCTAAAAAAGGAGTGGATATATGTATATGTATAACTGACTCACTTTCCTGTACAGCAGAAATTAACACAATGCTGTAAATCAAGTATACTCCAATAAATAAATGAACAAAAATAAACAGATCAATGTTTTACCCTTGGAGAAAAAGTAAAGAACACAATAAAATGTCAAAGCATACTGATGCCAAAAGACATCAAAATATACACAGACAAAAAAATAAGAAAAAAGAAACAAGGGATCTACAAAACAATCAGAAAACAATTAACAAAATGGAAACAGTAAATCCTTACCTATCAATAATTACTTTAAAGGTAACCAGATTAAATTACCCAAGTGATTATTATCTAATGGTAAAAAAAAGACAAAGTCATTATTCAATGACAAAAGGGTTAATACATCAAGAAGGTATACCAATTGTAAATATTCATGTGCCCAACATTGGATCACATAAATATAGGAAGCAAAAACTAACAGAGCTAAAAGGAGAAATAAATGATAATACAATAATAGTTGGGGACTCTAATATCTTATTCTCAATAATGAGTAGATCATCCAGACTGAGAATCAATAAGGAAACAGTGATTTTGAATAATGCTATAGACCAACTGGACTTACAGACATATACAGAACATCCTACCCAACAACTACAGAATACACATTCTTATCAAGCATACATGTAACATTTTCTATAACAGACCATATTTTAGGCCAAAAACAAGTCTTAGAAAATTCAGGACTGAAATCATACCACATATCTACTCTGACAATACTGGCATGAAACTAGAAATCAACACAAGAGGAAAGCTGGAAAGCTCACAAACACGGAAATTAAACAACACTCTTCTGAGAACCAACAGATCAAAGAAAAATTAAAGGGGAAATAAAAGGTTTCTTGAGACAAACAAAAATGGAAATACAACATACCAAAACTTGTGAGATGTAGCAAAAGCAGTTCTAAGAGGGAAGTTCATAGCAATAAACAGCCACATTAAGAAGCAAGAAAGATCGCAAATACAGTAAGTCCCCTACATACGAACCTCCAACTTGCGAACTTTCAAAGATGCAAACGTACGTTCCATCAGTGTCAGGCGTGAGTGAAATTGCAGCTTGCCCTCTGTCTCCTATTGCTGATGATCCTTCAGCTCTACCATTTCCCACCTCCTCTCCCTCCTCATTTCAGTAACTCTTATTTCCTGTTCACTCGATGCCAGCCCCTGTATGCCAGCTGTTGTACTGTACTACTGTAATTTTCAAGGTACTGTACCATAAGATTAAAAATGTTGTCTTTATTTTTGGTGTTTTTGTATGTATTATTTGTGTGAAAAGTATTACGAACCTATTACAGAATAGTACTATATAGCTGATTGGGTTAATTGAGTACCTAGGTTAACTTTGTTGGACTTACAAACAAATTGGACTTATGAATGTGCTCTCAGAACAGAACTCATTCGTATGTAGGGGACTAACTATAAACAACCTAACTCTATGCCTTAAAGAGCCAGAAAAAAAAAGAGCAAACTGAACCCAAAATTGGCAGAAAAAAAGGGAATAATAAATATTACAGCAAACATAAAGCAGAGAACAGAAAAACAATAGAAAAATTAAACTAAGAGTTGATTTTTTGAAAAGGTAAACAAAATTGACAAACCTTTAGCTAAACTAGCCAAGAAAAAAAAAGAGATGAAATTAACAAAATCATAAATAAAAAAGAAGACTTATAATGTAAACCACAGAAATTCAAAGGATCATATAAGAAGCTACCATGAGGGGACTTCCCTGGTGGTGCAGTGGTTAAGAATCAGCCTGCCAATGTAGGGGACACGGGTTCGAGCCCTGGTCCAGGAAGATCCCACATGCCAAGCAGCAACTAAGCCCATGCACCACAATTAATGAGCCTGCGCTCTAGAGCCTGCGAGCCACAACCACTGAGCCTGCATGCCATAACTACTGAAGCCCATGTGCCTAGAGCCCGTGCTCCGCAACAAGAGAAGGCACCGCAATGAGAAGCCCACGCACTGCAACAAAGAGTAACCCCCACTTGCTGCAACTAGAGATAGCCCTCACGCAGCAATAAAGACTCAACACAGCCAAAAATAAAAATTAATTAATTAATTAATTATTTTTTAAAAAAGAAGTTACTATGAAAAACTACATGCCAATAAACTGGACAACCAGAAGAAATGGAAATATTCTTAGAAGAACACAATTTACCAAGACTGAATCAGGAAAAAATAGAAAATCTGACTAGACCAATTAATAGTAAGGAGACTGAATCAGTAATCAAACATCTCCCAAGAAGAAAATCCCAGGACCAGATGATGGCACTGGTGAATTATACCAAACATTTAAAGAAGAATTAATACCAATGCTTCTTAAACTCTTCCAAAAAAGCAAAGAGGAAGAAACACTTCCATACTAATTTAACAAGGCCAGCTTTATCCTGAAACCAAAACCAGAAAAGGACACTACCAGAAAAGAAAACTATAGGCCAATATCTCTGATGAGTACAGACGCAAAACTTAGTGAAACACTGGCACACCAAATTCAGCAGCAAATTAAAAGGATCATTAACCATGACCAACTGGGAATTATCCCTGGGATGCAAGGATGATTCAACACATGCAAATCAAACACTGTGATACATCACATTAATAAAATGAAAAAAAAAGAATCATGATCACCTCAACAGATGCAGAAAAAGCATTAGACAAAATTCAACATCCGTTAATGATAAAAAATTAACAAAGCAGGCAAAGAAGGAACATATTTCAACATAATAAAGGCCATATATGACACACCCACAGCTAACATCATACTCAAGGGTGAAAGTTTGAAAGCTTTTCCTATAAGATCAGGAACAAGACAAGGGGTATCCACTCTCAGCATTCCTATTCAACCTAGTACCAGAAGCCTAGCTAAACAATTGGGCAAGAAAAAGAAATAAAAAATATCAGAACTGGAAAAGAAGTACTAAAGCTCTATTGGAAGGTACATGATTTTATATATAGAAAATCCTAAAGCTTCAACCAAAAAAATCTTAAATCTAATCGTTGAATTCAGTAAAGTTGTAGGATACAAAATTAACATTCAAAAATCAGTACCCCTTCTATACACTAACAACAAATTCTGAAAAAGAAATAAAGAAATTGATCCCATTTACAACAGCATCAAAACTACAAGACATTGATGAAAGAAACTGAAGAAGATACAAATAAATGCACAGGTATCCAGAGTTCATGAACTGGAAGATTTAATACCGTTAAAATGTCAATACTATCAAAAGCCATCTATAAATTCAATGAAACCCCTATCAATATTCCAATAGCATTTTTTACAGAAGTAGAAAAAGACACTCTTAAAATTTATACGGGGGGCTTCCCTGGTGGCACAGTGGTTGAGAGTCTGCCTGCCGACGCAGGGGACACTGGTTCATGCCCCGGACCAGGAAGATCCCACATGCCACAGAGCAGCTGGTCATGTGAGCCATGGCCGCTGAGCCTGTGTGTCTGGAGCCTGTGCTCTGCAATGGGAGAGACCACAACAGTGAGAGGCCCGCGTACCGCAAAAAAAAAAAAAAAATTATACGGAACCACAGAAGACCCCAAATAACCAAGAAATCCTGAAAAAGAAGAAAAAAGCTGGAAGCATCACATTTCCTGATTTCAAGCTGTACAATAAAGCTATGGTCATCAAAACAGTATGGTATTGGCATCACAAGAAAAACATACAAATGGAACAGAATCAACAACCCCAAAATAGGGGCTTCCCTGGTGGTGCAGTGGTTGAGAGTCCGCCTGCCGATGCAGGGGACACAGGTTCGTGCCCCGGTCTGGGAAGATCTCACATGCCGTGGAGCAGCAGGGCCCGTGAGCCATGGCCGCTGAGCCTGGGCGTCCGGAGCCTGTTGCTCCACAACAGGAGAGGCCACAAGAGTGAGAGGCCTGTGTACCGCAAAAAAAAAAAAAAAAAAAAAAGAACTCAAAAATAAACCCACACAAACATGGTCAACTAATATTTAATAAGGGAGCCTAAAATACTCAATTGGGAAATACTTGTCTCTTCAATAAATGTTTTAAGGAAAACTGGATAAACACAGGCAGAAAAATGAAATTAGATCCTTATATTATATCACCCCCAGAAATTAACTCAAAATGGATTAAAGAATTAAATGTAAGATATGAAACTCCTAGTAAAAAAAAAAAAAACAGGAATTAAGCTTCTTGACATGGATCTTGGTAATGATCTTTTGGATATGATGCCTAAAGCATAAGAAACAAAATAAAAAATAAACAAGTGGGATTACATCAACCTAAAAGCTTCCATAGAGCAAAAGACACCATCAACAAAATGAAAAGACCACCTAGACAATGAAAATAATGCAAACAGTATATATATGTCTGATTAAGGAGTTAATTAATAATTATTAAGGAGTTAATATCTAAGATACAGAAAGAATTCATACAATTCAATTGCAAAAAATCAAACAACCCAAACAAAAAATGAGCAAAGGACTTAGAAACTAGGAGCACTTTTTCTTTAAAGAAAGGACAATAACCAAGATAACACTGAGGAAACCAAAAAACACCTAGAAACAAATGACAATGAAAACACAATGACCCGAAACCTATTAGATGCAGCAAAAGCAGTTCTAAGAGGGAAGTTTATAGGAATACAATCCTACCTCAAGAAACAAGAACAAGCTAATCATACACCTAAAGCAACTAGATAAAGAACAACAATAAAAAAAAAACCCAAAGTTAGCAGAAGGAAAGAAATCGTAAAGATCAGATCAGAAATAAATGAAAAAAAAAATGAGGGAAACAGGAGAAAAGATTAATAAAACTGAAAGCTGGTTCTTTGAGAAGATAAACAAAATTGACAAACCATTAGCCAGACTCATCAAGAAATAAAGGGAGAAGACTCAAATCAATAGAATTAGAAATGAAAAAGGAGAAGTAATAACTGACACTGCAGAAATACAAAGGATCATGAGAGATTACTACAAGCAACTCTATGCCAATAAAATGGACAACCTGGAAGAAATGGACAAATTCTTAGAAATGCACAACCTGCCAAGACTGAACCCGGAAGAAATAGAAAATATAAACAGACCAATCACAAGCACTGAAATTGAAACTGTGATTAAAAGTCTTCCAACAAACAAAAGCCCAGGACCAGATGGCTTCACAGGCGAACTCTATCAAACAATTAGAGAAGAGCTAACACCTATCCTTCTCAAACTCTTCCAAAATATAGCAGAGGGAGGAACACTCCCAAACTCATTCTACGAGGCCACCATCACCCTGATACAAAAACCAGACAAGGATGTCACAAAGAAAGAAAACTACAGGCCAGTATCACTGATGAACATAGATGCAAAAATCCTCAACAAAATACTAGCAAACAGAAACCAACAGCGCATTAATAGGATCATACACCATGATCAAGTGGGGTTTATCCCAGGAATGCAGGGATCTTCAATATATGCAAATCAGTTAATGTGATACACCATATTAACTAATTGAAGGAGAAAAACCATATGATAATCTCAATAGATGCAAAAAAAGGTTTTGACAAAATTCAACACCCATTTATGATAAACTCTCCAGAACCTGGGCACAGAAGGAACCTACCTCAACATAATAAAGGTCATATATGACAAACCCACAGCCAACTTCATTCTCAGTAGTGAAAAACTGAAACCATTTCTTCTCAGATCAGGAACAAGACAAGGTTACCCACTCTCACCACTCTTATTCAACACAGTCTTGGAAGTTTTAGCCACAGCAATCAGAGAAGAAAAGGAAATAAAAAGAATCCAAATCGGAAAAGAAGAAGTAAAGCTGTCACTGTTTGCAGATGACATGATACTATACATAGAGAATCCTAAAGATGCTACCAGAAAACTACTAGAGCTAATCAATGAATGTGGTAAATTAGCAGGATACAAAATTACTGCACAGAAATCTCTTGCATTCCTATACACTAACAATGAAAAATCTAAAAGAGAAATTAAGGAAACACTCCCATTTACCACCGCAACAAAAAGAATAAAATACCTAGGAATAAACCTACGTAAGGAGACAAAAGACCTGTACTCAGAAAACTGTAACACACCGGTGAAAGAAATCAAAGATGTTACAGATGGAGAGATATACCATGCTCTTGGATTGGAAGAATCAACATTGTGAAAATGACTCTACTACGCAAAGCAATCTACAGAGTCAATGCAATCCCTATCAAACTACCACTGGCATTTTTCACAGAACTAGAACCAAAAATTTCACAATTTTTATGGGAACACAAAAGACCCTGAATAGCCAAAGCATTCTCGAGAAAGAAAAACAGAGCTGGAGGAATCAGGCTCCCTGACTTCAGACTATACTACAAAGTTACAGTCATCAAAACAGTGTGGTACTAGCACAAAAACAGAAATATAGATCAATGGAACAGGATAGAAAGCCCAGAGATAAACTCACGCACCTACAGTCACCTTATCTTTGATAAAGCAGGCAAGAATATGCAAGCGAAAAAAGACAGCCTCTACAATAAGTGGTGCTGGGAAAACTGGACAGATACATGTAAAAGAATGAAATTAGGGGGCTTCCCTGGTGATGCAGTGGTTGAGAGTCTGCCTGCC
>RJWK010006040.1:14380-53807 GCA_004363435.1 Platanista minor
AAAAAAAAAAAAAAAAAAAAAAAAAAAGAATGAAATTAGAACGTTCCATAATAGCATACACAAAAAAAAAGTCAAAATGGATTAAAGACCTAAATGTAAGGCCACATACTCTAAAACTCTTAGAGGAAAACATATGCAGAACACTCTATGACATAAGTCACAGCAAGATCCTTTTTGACCCACCTCCTAGAGTAATGGAAATAAAAACAAAAATAAACAAATGGGACCTAATGAAACTTCAAAGCTTTTGCACAGCCATTGAAACCATAAACAAGGTGAAAAGACAACCCTCAGAATGGGAGAAAATATTTGCAAATGAAGCAACTGACAAAGGATTAATCTCCAAAATATGCAAGCAGCACATGCAGCTCAATATCAAAAAAACAAACAGCCCAATCCAAAAATGGGTGGAAGACATAAATAGACATTTCTCCAAAGAAGATACACAGACTGCCAACAAACACATGAAAGAATGCTCAACATCACTAAACATTAGAGAAATGAAAATCAAAACCAAAAGACACAGACGTAGAGCATGGACTTGAGGACACGGGGAGGGGGAAGGGCAAGCTGGGTCGAAGTGAGAGAGTAGCACTGACATATATACACTACCAAATGTAAAAGATATAGCTAGTGGGAAGCAGCTGCATCGCACAGGGAGATCAACTCAGTGCTTTGTGACCACCTAGAAGTGTGGGATAGGAAGTGTGGGAGGGAGACACAAAATGGAGGGGATATGGATATATATGTATACATATAGCTGATTCACTTTGTTATACAGCAGAAACTAATACAACAATGTAAATCAATTATACTCCAATAAAGATTAAAAAAAAAAAAGGACAAATTATGTGGAAACCCAGAAACAAATCAGTTTATTGCAAGGGAAGGAAGTTGAGGGCATTATGTTGGCCTGTTTCTTTACTACCAAAGCATAAAGCAACCCTATGGCTTAAGATAATACATGGATTTATTGATTTTATATTATATCCTATCACTCGTTCACACAACTTTGAAACCTCAGAAAGCTTTCGGTGGAGTAACATCTGACATAAATGGGCAGGAAGGGTACAGCTCACAGATGCAGAAGATAAATGGAGCCGTAGAAGAACAATTATTGCCACTGCAATTAGGTTTTCTTCGGAAACACCTTTTCATTAAGAAAGTAAAATGAATGTATTTAGTGCCTGAAAAATCCAATGCTACACATAGCTCAGTGAACTGCACAATGTTATATCACTACTTTTATGTAAAAACACCAACTGTCTTAGAAAAAGATGGCGTCATTTTGTAAGTGAGATGAGCAGCTAGGGAAAATGCCACAGTCCTTCTACTCAGAATGGGACACAACTGGCTAGACTGTGGTCATACACTGGCTGGATTCAAAATCCAACTCTGCCACCTTAGGTGTGACCATAAGCACAAGCAAATTAAATAAACTTCTGTGCCTCTTTTTCTTCAATGAGACTGATCTATAAGTTTGTTGTGAGGATGGAAAAACAGTGCATAATAAGAACCCATAAAACTAGTGCCATTGCCCTCTTCCTCTAGCTGTCTTCTTCCTTCAGCTCCCCTTTCTCTACTTTCTGCTCTGCCTCCTTCTTCTTTAACTTCATCTTTCTTCTACTTCACTGTAAGTATTAATTCCTTCAACAAATGTTCACTGAATATTCACTCTGTGTCAGATACTATGGTCTTGGAATTACACTGATGAACAAAATACTGGCATACCTCATTTTATTTTACTTCAATTTGTTGTGCTTTGCAGCTAATGCATTTTTCACAAATAGAAGGTCTGTGGCAACCCTGCATCAAGTAAGTCTACTGGCACCATTTTTCCAACAGCATTTGTACACTTCATGTCTCTATGTCACATTTTGGTAAGTGCTGCAATATTTCAAACTTTTTCATTATTATTATTATATTTGCTATGGTGATCTATGATCAGTGACCTTTGATGTAAATATTGCAAAAAGATTAGGACTTGCTGAAGGCTCAAATTATGGTTAGCAGTTTTCAGCAATAAAGTATTTTTTAATTAAGGTACATACATTGCTTTGTTAGACATAATGCTATGGCACACTTAGACTACAATATAGTGTAAACATAACTTTTATATGCACTGGGAAACCAAAAAATTCATGTGACTTGCTTTACTGCAATATTCACTTTATTGAAGTGGTTTAGAATCAGACCACTGAGATATCTCTGAGATATGCCTGTATACATGATTCCTGATCTCTTTGAGTATACAAAAGCACAAAGTTTTGCACAGCTCAAAAGCTCAAAGCTCTAGTTTAGAAGGAAAATGTTGAATAAAAAAATATAAATATCTGACTACAAATTGTGATAATTTTATTGAAAGAAAATAACAAGGGGCAAGAAAATAGAAAGATGTGAATAATTATTCCAATGTGGCAGTAGGCGAAGAACTACTGGTTCTTCTCTGAAGAACCAACATATAAGCAGTTATAAAAATCCCAAAATTTTGAAAGCACAAATATTATTTAATTTTCTAAAAACTGTCATCCAAAATATATTTATTCCCAGTCAATTCAAACATTATTATTTTAAGTGCTTACAAATTATATACTTATCAGGATTTCTGTGCTGAAAACAGAAGAATCTTTGCTTGGAGTCTAAGATTGTTTCTATGGGAAAAAAAGTTAATCAAATAAAAAGTAGTAAATTCCAATTAAAAAGTCAACAAAATCGAAAAATGGGCAGAAGAACTAAACAGACATTTCTCCAAAGAAGACATACAGATGGCAAGTAGTCACATGAAAATATGCTCATCACCGCTAATTATTAGAGAAATGCAAATCAAAACTAAAATGAGGTATCACTTCACACTGGTCAGAATGGTCATCATTAAAAAGTCTACAAATAGGGCTTCCCTGGTGGCGCAGTGGTTGAGAGTCCGCCTGCCGATGCAGGGGACACGGGTTCCTGCCCCGGTCTGGGAGGATCCCACATGCCGCGGAGCGGCTGGGCCCGTGAGCCATGGCCACTGAGCCTGAGCGTCTGGACCCTGTTCTCCGCAACGGGAGAGACCACAATAGTGAGAGGCCCATGTACCGCAAAAACAAACCAAAAACACAAAACAAACAAACAAAAAAGTCTACAAATAATAAATGCTGGAGAGGGTGTGGAGAAAATGGAACCCTATTACATTGTTGGTGGAAATGTAAATTGGTGCAGCCATTATGGAAAACAGTATGTATGTTCCTCAAAACACTAGAAATAGAGTTACCATATGACCCAGCAATCCCACTCCTGGGCATATATCCAGAAAAAAACTATAATTCAAAAAGATACATGCACCCCTATGTTCAAAGCAGCACTATTCACAATAGCCAAGACATGGAAACAATCTAAATGTCCATCAACAGATGAATGGATAAAGAAGATGTAGCATTTATATATATAATGGAATATTACTCAGCCATAAAAAAGAATGAGATAATGCCATTTGCAGCAACATGGACTGATCTAGAGCTTATCATACTAAGTGAAGTCAGAAAGAGAAAGACAAGTATCATATGATATCACTTATATGTGGAATCTAAAATACGACACAAATGAATATATCTACACAACAGAAACAAACTCACAGACACAGAGAACAGATTTGTGGTTGCCAAGGGGGTGGGGGGCGTGGGCGGGAAGGATTGGGAGCTTGGGATTAGCAGAAGCAAACTAGTAAATATAGGATGGCTAAATAACAAGGTTCTACTGTACAGCGCAGGGAACTATATTCAATATCCTGTGGTAAACCAGAATGGAAAAGAATACAGAAAAGAATATATATATATTGCATAATTGAGTCACTTTTCTCTACAGCAGAAATTAGCACAACACTGTAAATTAACTACACTTCAATATTTTTTTTAATTCAACCAAAAATTAAAACAGACCTTAAAGTGAGTATTACGTGTTTTAACCAAATTTGAACTAGTCTGTGAAGAAAATACAACCTAAAGCTAAATTAACCAAATCCTTAACCTTAAGGAAAAAAGATACTATGAGAATCAAAAGGACAACTAATTATAGTTAATCTGTATAACATATGTCATATAGATAATGTTGTCTGAAATGTCAGGGAAAGGTTCTTAGTAATTCCTGCTGATATAATATGGGGAGGTTAATTATAATTAGTCTATAAGACCTATAGAAACATCATTGTTAAAACATTCAAAGAGAAGAGTTGGAAGACTATGGTGGTTTGAGAAGGAGAGGTGAAACAGAAACCAGTAAAAGAAAACAAGTTTGGACAAAACTATTGGTCCAAATCAATAAAATAAAAAGCAGAGATGTCAGTCTGTTAAGTCAAGAGGACTGATTTCCTTTTACTTAATCAGATTGTCAAAATGCAGGAGTTGGGAGAAATAAACCAATAAGCCATGGTTCAGACTCACAGCTTAGACTAGGAAAAGAAGAGAAACTTTAGGACCTGACTCTATACTTGGCGGATGTCTCCACTGCCATATGACTTGAAATATGCAAGTAAATGCCAAAATCATTGGCTTCACCTCACTTGACATTCATGATTACTGGTATATCAAGTTTATGAGCTCTCATAAGAGTGAATTTGCTTTTATAAACCTTTTACTTTGATTTTCTAGCAGCTAACATCATTTCATAGAAAAAAGTGAAACTAAAATTTTGATGGGTGTGTTGCAGCTAACAATCGAACCGAGGCCACTATCCACAGCAAAGAAAAATATAATTAGGTAATTAATGACTGAGGTCACTTACGATTATGTCATTTATGTATTATTATCATGTGTAGTTTAAACAAGACACATATTAGCTGTAAAAATATATAAAAATATGCAAGATACTTTTTGCTACTATAAAAAGAAAAATATATGCAGTTTAAGTATTCTTGGGGAAACAAATATAAAGACAAGAACCAGTTGCTCTAATGAAAGTAGATATTAGCTTCAAAGTAAAAATGGTTAGCTAAGCAACAAATGTGTGAGGCAGATGTACTGAAAATCTCCTTTTCATAAGCTTATAACATTAGCTTGAATTCAATATTCACATGTGATATGCATTTTTCTACAATACATCTATTATCAGTTTATGATTACCATATGAAAGAAGTAATTTTGGAGTTTTTTTACCTGTACTTACCACCCTTCTTTGCAGGTACTGATTTTTAAATCATGACATCATTTCTTTGGAAAATCTTTAATTATAATTCACAGCTTTAAACCATTTCTATGCACTCCATGAATATTTCACTATGAAAAATTAAGTTGGTGAGAGTTCACTTTGGATGTTGCCATTTTAAACAATTTATAGGGGATATTTTTTGCTTTTACTAAATGGTATGAGAAACAAAAATTGTAAAATAATATTTAACAGATCTAAACTTTTTTCTTTTGGACCTTATACAAACTATACAAAGTTAGTAGAAGGTAAGATTCTCAGGAAAGAAACAATAAATTCAAGATTATAACATTTCTATGTTGAAATTTAGTCCACAGTGATACTACACACATACTGACTTCTCATGGAGATGAATATCAATAAATTGATTGGCCTGGGAGATAAATATTGATTTTTATCAAGCCCAAGGTCTACACTCATATCAGACAATTATTCTTGATATTTCCTAAGATGCAAAATCAATAAATGAATTGTGCTTTTTATATTCTGAATAAGTTCCCAAGTCTGCAGGAAAGCTAGTTTTTCACGGTGTTATGGGGAAGTGCTGACTAATTTACATCTATATTCTGTGAGTACTTCCTAAAAATACCCAAATGAAATATCTCTCATATTGTTGCTCTAACATTTGACTCATTTTAATAACACTGAATATTATTCCAGTTCGGTGCTATTTCTCATATTCAATATCTTTTCTATTTTCTATATTTCTTTTTATATGTCACTACTGTAGTCAGGTTTCTTTGACAAGAGTCCAGTACATATAGCCTCTGAAGTTAGACCAGCAAAAAATAAAATTAGTTATTGGAGGATGAAATATTCTGTGCTGATTGTTTGGCAGTAATTAAAATAAGCATACAGATGTTTGCACGATTTGTTTTTAACTTAAGTGAACAAAGGTTCTGGAATTCCATACATAAGCATAAGATTCCTTTCTACACTAGTGATATTGTATTGTCCTCCATATCACCTAAGTTTTACGGCTTTGGTCTAGTCCAAAGGGACTGACAGCAGCACTAGGAATATGCTTAAGTTTTATGTCTAATTAGATTTTTTTTTTTTTTTTGCGGTACGCGGGCCTCCCACTGTTGTGGCCTCTCCCGTCACGGAGCACAGGCTCTGGACGCGCAGGCTCAGCGGCCATGGCTCACGGGCCCAGCCGCTCCGCGGCATGTGGGATCTTCCCAGACCGGGGCACGAACCCGTGTCCCCTGCATCGGCAGGCGGACTCTCAACCACTGCGCCACCAGGGAAAACCTGGAATATGCTTAAGCTTTAAACAGGCATCAAGGCATCTGCTTAAAAGTAAATTCAGAGCCCTGATGATGACAGCCTGAATTTCTAAACCAGGAATTTGTTACTATCAACAGCAAGATAGATAGTTAACCTAATGTGTGTTTTGAACAGTGCTCCAAAATATTACCCTTTTGTTTCCGCCCTGAGTCTTGATTCCAAGGAAGGCAATATAGTATATAGTATATATAGTATACAGTTCTTTCTGTCTCAACCTCCTGGAAGAATGTGGTGGTGTAACTGAAAATATATGAAGCTACTACAAATATAGCATATCTTTCTGGAATATCATTTTACCAGATGGTAGATATATTATATATCTATATATACTTGCTAGGGTTGCCATAACAAAATACCACACACTGGGTGACTTAACAGAAATTTATTTCCTCATAATTCTGTAAGCTAGAAGTCTGAGATCAAGCTATCAACAGAGTTAGTTCCTTCTAAGCACCCCTTCTCCTTGGCTTGGAGATGACCACTATATTCCTCCAATATTTTCACACGATCATCCCTCTGTGTATCTTCCTATGTCCTAATCTCCTCTTCTTATAAGGACATCAAATCCTATCAAATTAAAGTCCACATCAATGACCTCATTTAAGCTTAATTACCTCTTTAAAGAACATATCTCCAAATACAGTCACATTCCGAGGAGATTAGAACTTCAACATATGAATTTTGAGGGGGCACAATTCAGCCCATACTAGTAGGTAAGGAAAATAATTGTTTTTGTTTAAAATTAGTATGCAAATACTATGAATAGAATACAAAATTTGCATGATTTAAAGATATACAAGTACTACACTTCTTCAGACAATGCTCCTAGATCTTCAGGGAATAGTATTCTCTGCTCTGGGGATGTTTCAATGGAAATATTAAAGGAGTACTGGTAGTGATAAAATAATGAGATTTAAAATTCTTTGTTCAAGTACTGACTTCACCACTTGCCCATCTCATATTGTGGCAAATTATTTGTGATATCTAAGCCTCAGTTTTTCCTCTTATAAACATGAATAATGATAACAACACCTACTTCATAGAGGTGGTATGACTAAGGGAGGTAATACTATAAAAAATAATGAGCACAGTTGTTATATAAACATTAGATTTCCGTTCAAAAGTACTTCTATGTCTTTATTCAAAAATAAAATCTTAACATACAATCTTGACCTAAAAGACATTAAGAGGGAAGCTGTATTTGATAAGATAGTAAAAATTGTAAGCATATAAGAACATTTAAAGATGCTTGCTTTAAATCTACATCTATCACAGAACTGCACCTCTGGAAGAAACAATACAGATGAGTGATGACTTATACTATTTTCCTAGCTCCCAATTATCCACAAGAGCAAGGTGCTAGGTGAACTGAAATAACTAATTGTACAGATCAAATGTGTTTTTGATGGGTCTCGAATTTCCGAAAAATTATTTGCAAAGATGCTTAATTACTGTTTGTGAAACCTGTATGCTGTTCTGAGTTCTGAACTCCGACTACCATTTTTCAATTTTTGTTCCTCTCTTTTTTTTCTGTTTACTTAATACTGCCTGCTTTACTTCAGTATGCACAAATATTCCTCAATCTCAAATTAAAGACTATATAACAGATTCCCTGAACCTTCCTTGGAAAGCCATTAATGAAAAACAGGATGTCAGTTTAATATAATTTGTCACTATTTACCCCAAATCCTCCTTGGTGGATTCCCATAAGAAATCTTTCATGAACATTTACACATTTTTTTTGTCTAGTCTGCTCACCTAACCTTTAGAGAACTTAAGTACTTTTAAAAGTAATAGCATATACTTCACAGAAATTGAATTTTCCATTAAAAGTTACCAAAACAAATGGTTAAGAACTTGCATAGTTGTAAAGAAAGACAAAGTAAAGATGTCAGCTAAACGGAGATAAAAGATGAAAAGAAAATTACTGTGTCATCAAAAAGATAATGAAGTTTAAAAGAAATTTTAAAAGATGAGACATTTTGTAGAACGTATAAAACAGTTTGACTAGAGCCAATAAAAAAGAAAGAAACTTTGGTGAAGGAAATGTCACTAATTAGATATTGTTAAAGCCTAAATGAACATTTTATTTTATGCTTTTATAGGTTAACAAATTAAAAAAGGGTACTTAAGCAATATCACATTTTTCCACAGATCAGGGTACAGACTGTATAACTGTATATTATCTCTACAGGAATACAACCTAATCATGTGGCGCTATGACACCATGAGGCGATGTGAAAATACATTTTGGAAAAGACCTTGAACTTGTGTGCCACATACAGAAGGAAGCAAATGCATTTTTGAATCCCTGGAAAGGATGAAAAGGAAACTGCTAGGATATATGCCTTTGAAAATAATCTACAAAGAAACAAAAAAAACAATTCTACCCCAGCACTCTAACCTAAGATTAGTCTCATTATCAGCTAAAGTTAAAATAATAATTGTCATAAGTATATCACCTTATATTTTCAAAATATAATCTTCTACTTCAAACAAGTGTAATAACAAGTAATGGTGAGATACCATGGTCATAATCAGACTGACAAAGGTGAAAATATTGCCAATATATAGAGTAGCTAAGGGTGTGGAGAATAGATATTGTAAGGCAGAGTTGGTGATAGTGCAAAATATGAACATCTTTGTGACAACGTGAGTGAAATGTTAAATGTAAATTTACTTTGACCCAACAGCCTTATTCTGAGGAGTTCATTCTAAGCAGAAATTATATTAAGGATAAAGATATATTCACAGCAGTGTTGTGTCATGTTTCCTGTCTGGGGCCTAGTTTCCAAGCTGTACTCTCAGGCAGGGTTTCTCACCCTTGACACTATTTACATTTTGAGCCAGATAATTCTGTGTTATGGGGCTGTTCCGTGAATTGTAGAATGTTTAGAAGCATCCCTGGTCTCTACCCACCAGAAAAGTGGCACTCCTCCAGTTATGACAATGAAAAATGTCTCCAAACATTGCCAAATGTCCTGCAGAGAACAAAATCTGCCCCAGTTGAGAACCACTGTCCTGCTACTTGTAAATATTTTCTCATTAATTTTACATGGTTAATATGCCAAAGTAATACAGAGTGACGAAGTGAAGAGCACAGTGTCTGAAGTCAGAGTACCTGGATGAAATCTCTCTTTACCACTTAGAATTTACTTTTGACAACTTATTTAACTCATTTGTAAAATGAGAATGGTAATACCTACCTCAAAGTGTTCATGTGGGAATTCATGTATATGAAGTACCAAGAACAGCATCGTGCTCATTGCGTACAATTTTGTAAGCGTAGCTCTGTTCATTATTATAGCACTAATCCTACACCTGGGACACTGAGCTAGTTCTTTGTTGACATATAGAGGACTCTTTTGATTTGCTTCGCCAGGTTAACTACATATCAAATCTGAGTATACATATATAATATGAATAGCTATCCTTTGGAGGAAATTGTGGCTGTTTGTAAGCACCATGAGAACAGGAACAAGTTGCATGCATTCATTCTCTCTATATCTTCAAGACCCCAGCAGGAGACCTGGTATATAGCAGGCACTCAAGAAACAGGGGCTAATACTTAGATCAACTAATGAAGGAATGATGTAGCACATTGGTAATTTCAGGTGTATTGCCTGAGATTCCAAAAAAGCCTAAAATGGGCTCTAGGTCCATCTATCTTGCTGCAAATGGGAAAGACTTATTATATATCTAATACTATCTAATACTTTTATGACCAAAGATACAGAAATTGTATATTAAAAATCATATCCTTGCTTGAGAGTTTTACAAGCGTCTCTGATATCAGTAGTTCTGAAAACTCCTTAGCCATATTTCTTGCATCACTGAGGAATAAAAAGAATAAAAAATTAATTTGTCTGCTTCTTCAGCCTGCGTCCAACTCTCCACCGTTGACATTAGATGCTTAAACTCCAGTGGAGCTATTCAAATATTCCCTCTCTCTCTTTCTCGCTCTCTCTATCCGTGTGTTGTGTGTGTATGTGTTGTGTATCCTTACCGAAGAGCTCAACAAAGGAAAATGGAAAAGCTGAGAGAAGAAACTTGTGAAATAACATTCTCCCAGCAATAAGGATTTTTATTGTCAATCTAAAAACAGCTGACACTCCCAGAAAGTAGGACCATAAAAATAAAATACAGCACACATCCTCCTCCATTTGCCTACACCTGAAGGAAATGAGAAGTTCTCACAATTGTTATGGCAGCTAATGTTACGACATTTGGTAGTCTTCAACAAAGGTAAAAGGGGGAAAAAAGATCTCCTGAGCCTTAGGATACCACCTTGTTTTTCAAATTGAAACAGTTTAAGAAGCTGTACACTGAAAATACATCTTCATGAAGAAAAGGTAGTTCATCTTCTTCACAGTTCTTATTTGACAATCATTTTCTGCTAATTATAGGACCAGAAAACCAATTCCTGCACTAAAATTGTTGGAGTCATTTTCTTTTCTACTTTCAAAACTAAAATTCTTCAGAGCCAAAACTTTTGATTCCCTCTCCTATTGGTCTCCCCAAACATTCCAAACCTTCACCACTCTTCTCAAGACTTCTATTCCTACCTCTGGAGAAACCTTTCTTCCTACTTCCCTGAAAAATACAGTCAACCAGGCATTAAGGGTCTCAATGTTCCTCTTAAAATGTATCTGTATTAAAGATCTTCCCCTATTAGCTATATCTGGTCTCATCCCTTTCCTTGGGACAGTGATTCATCAAGTCTGCTTTTTCCTACCCAAACATACATTCTCTCCTTTCTCAATGGACTCTTTTCTTCAGAATACAAATCTGCTCAAATTTTTCTAATCATAAAAAACTTGTACCCTACAGTAACTCTGGCTTCCCTGTGGCTATTGTTCTATTTGTGCATCCCTCTGTAGCTATTACATTAAAAGAATAACCTGTGCTCTTTTTCACGGTTTCAGCTCCAACATGGCTCTACCGATTCTAACGTCGCCTCTGATCCTATTCACTAAATCTATTCTTGGGAAGATCAGCAACAAATCCCACATTTCCACAATCTATATTCCTCATGTGAAAAACCCAAAACAATTAATTTGTAATTAGTTTCAGGCGTTCTTCCTCCCCAACCAAAGCTTTCTGGTTCTGCCCTCTCTTTTTTCTTACCTTTCCTCTAAAGACAGTTTTCTCTTGCCAAATGGGTTTCTTTTGAATTTTATGATGGAGGGTCAGGAAGAAAGAGGCAAGTGTATAAGGATAAAAAGCAAAGAGCTAAAGATGTTGGAAGAAATTAGGGAGGACGTTTCTTAAAAGTGTGTCCAAAGAGTCGTTATACTGAGGGAAGTAAATGAGATAGAAAGTGAGAAAGTTAAGAAATTTGAATGTGGTTATAAGTTTCCTCCATAATATTAGACAAAAAAAAGGGAAAACTAAGTTATTTAGAAATTACTATAATACTGCCTAAAAATATACTTTTTATTATGACATTTCTCAGAGAATGGACAATTGCTACACTTAGTTTACCTGACTTCTCATCATTTTACATGGCTAATTAAACCCTCCTTCTTGAAGGTGTCTGTTTTCTTCACTCCTATAGCTTTCTTGGACCTCGTTTTATATCTCCAGCACCCTTATTAATATCATACATGAACTTTGCTTCTTTCCTATCCAAGGAAGGCTATGATTGGAGACTAACCTCAATTCTTTCCTCTCTCTACCAAAGCCATCCCCACCTTGCACTGAGAAGATACTTATTATGGGCTGAATTGTGTCCCCGCGAAGTTCATATGTTAAGGTCCTAACTCCCAGTACCTCAGAATGTGACTGCATTTGGAGAGAAGGTCTTTAAAGAGCTGATTAAGTTAAAATGAGGTCTTCAGGATGGGCCTTAATCCAACGTTACTGGTGTCATAAGAAGAAGAAATTAAGACACACAGAGAGACACTAGGACCATGTAACCAGAGGAAAGACCATGGGAGGACACAGCAAGCCAAACAGAGAGGTCTCAGAATGAAACCAAACCTGCTGACACCCTGATCTTGGACTAGCGAGCCTCCAAACTGTGAGAAAATAACATCCGTTGTTTAAGCCACCCAGGCTGTTGTATTTTGTTATAGCAGTCCTAGCAATACAATACTTACTTGTTTTGGTATTAGATCAAATAAAGATTAAGTCCTACTGAAGTCTGATTCTAATTCTGTATTCTCAAACAGAATCATAGGATATTAAAGCTGGAAATGTCTTAGATATCATTTAGTTGAGTTTTTCATTTTTGTGAGGGTCACCAAATTCCTTTATAAAATTCATGAAGGCCAGAGTCCCTCCCTCAGCAAAGTGAACATGAGAACACATACGTAACTTTTGCATATATTTTATTTTATTTCACTAAGAACTGATTTTCTTCACACAGGCAGAGTGTTTTTGTTTTGTTTTGTTTTTTAAAAAAACCCTTTGTGAATAAATAATTCTCACCCATTTTTCAGAAAAAAATTAAAAGTCACTTTCTAAAATAAAATAGAAATGAATGGCACTGTGGAAATAAAAAGAAAACTAATCTGGCTCAATAGTAAATTTCAATGAGAAACCTAATTTAAAAGTTTTAACTTACTTTAACATATCAGTATCTTGGATGTTCAATAGATTTGTGACTCGTCGTTTGGGGAAAGAGGTAGTGAAAAAAATCTAGCTTGCTTCATAAGATGGTATTGCCATATTATACAGAATTAGAATAACCATTACTCTCTTTGCCAGTCAAGGATAAGATTGTGTGAAGAAACAAACATTCTCCTAGACCCTTTGGAGAAATTCTAGTCACATCATTTTCTCCAGTCAATAAGGTCACTTTTGGCAAGTACTGCATCACTGATCCTGCCTATTTCAGCAAGAAAATAAAATAAATCCATATTTCAATGTTAAGGTCATCGTTGCAAACTTAACTTTCGAAAAGTTTTTCACTACTTTGATATATCCAAAGATTTCTGCCAATGGATAAAATGACAAGAGTGTCATTCTCAACTCTGGGCTTTAGAAGCACTTTGCCTGGAACTGGAATGTGTGTATATTTGTCAGCTCACATCCTCCTCTCACAGAATGAAAACTTGGCCAAAAGAGCTCCTTCTTTTCAACAGCATTCACAGGCAATGGAAGGGCCTTAAATCAGATTTGTCTTATTCATTGGAGCAAAATATCTGCCAAGTGAGCCAATCCATAAATGGATTTCTCCCTGTCAAGTTTTTCTGTGACCTGGCTTTCCTAGTCTCTCAAAAGAAGTGAAATGTCTGCTTTAAAGTTTAGTCAACACTTAAAAAGGTGGCAAAATTCTTGGTACTCAAAAAGTTTGTTACGCTTGAATTTGTGACAAAACTTCTTGAAAAGACAATGATTTTAAAACCTGACTCTGAGGAAGTTGGTATGTTTCATAACAGGAAACAAAATTCTTTTCAAGATTGCTAGCTAGGTCTTTTTTTTTTTTTTTTTTTGCGGTACGTGGGCCTCTCTCACTGTTGTGGCCTCTCCCGTTGCGGAGCACAGGCTCCGGACACGCAGGCTCAGCGGCCATGGCTCACGGGCCCAGCCACTCCGCGGCATGTGGGATCTTCCCGCACCGGGGCACGAACCCGTGTCCCTCTGCATCGGCAGGCGGACTCTCAACCACTGTGCCACCAGAGAAGCCCCTGCTAGCTAGGTCCTTGACACGAGTGCATCCTCATGTCAAAAGCAATGAGAAGTCATAATAATGTGACTTCTCTAAAGCAGGAAATCCAGATGGATAGCCATGCCTGTTTATGCTTTATTGGGACACAATAAACTAAGTTGTTGCTTTCTGTCCTCCTAGCCAAGGCTTCCTCGGTGAAGAAAATGCTCACCATTTTGAAAGTATCTATGGTCACTGACATTTCTAAAAGTGACTCAGATATTAAAACATTACTTTTGATAGCTTTAGTGTGCTATCAAGGTAAACCTTGATACCAAGGTTTGGCAGCACAGAAAAATAACAGTAGTGTCATCTAGTTGTATACTGGAAGGGAAATGATACAGTTGTGAATTCCTCCTACTTCAGGGTATTAGAAGAAATGTCAGCAAGTCTGATGTATGTGATGTCACTTCTTAAAGACATTGTTTCTATTTTCTTCTGCGGCTTCAATCACAAACTAGCTTAATATTTAATATCCAAAGAATAAGAGGGTGCCAAGTGTCTTCAACTTTATGTGACTTCTTGTGCTTAGCAGTTTAGTATAGAAGAAAGCCACAAACCTCATTCCCACGTCAAAGAATCGCCAGGAAAGTATCATCAGGAAAGAGACAGCATGTGCTCATTAACAATCTCTTCTCAACCACCATGTAGTATTGGCCATTTTTCCCTCTCTGGATCAGACTCCTGCAGTGTTCAGTGGTAACGGTGTGATAGTGTTGCTTATGCCTATCCAAGTCACAACGCTATTGCCCACACTGTGTGTGATGTCCACCAGTATGTGCCAATGTGTCTCCTTCCAATCTCAAGGGAAATGATACCTGTACCAACTGGGTTTTTCTGCTGCTGCTGCCATGATATCTTCTGGAGCTTCTCTCCCCCTCACTGCAGAAGCTACTGGCACAGCCAGCAAGCACAAAAAGCAATCCAGGGAAGTGCTGTGTTCTCTGCCAAGGTGAATGAATCCCTTACACCCTTGCTCTAAGTTACACATGGGCTCTCAATGCTCACTATAAGGTGAAGTATATACAGCCTTTCAGCTTTTCCTGAACCTCTGGGACTGAGACATAAATACTTGGGGTTGAGATTAGAGAACTATATTCAGTAATACATTACAACATACACAAAATTTGTGCCTCACTCTCCACACATCTGTTCCTCTCCATATAATCTCTCCATATACCTTTCTAGTCCTATGGGCAATACAGTTTAGACTCAGTAAGGGGTCATGTTATGTTGTTAACCTGGTTTAGAGTTTATTCCCTAGTTGACTCCTTCCATTTACTGCTCACAGCTTTTAGTTTAACACTATCAGAAAAATATTCTATAAGGAGCTAGACTTTACTGAACTTTAGACAAACGCTTCAGCAATCTCCATAAACTGACATTAAATAACACGGAATTAGTTCACTGTGTCGGCTATTCACATACACACACACGCACACAGAATCACAGAGGTATCTGTTCTCACAATACCTGTAATTGAACTCAATTCCATATTCTTTAATCACTTTAACCACAATCATTATAGAGACCTGCTCTACCTCCTAAGGCACTCTTTCAAGGAATGACACCACATCTACTCAGTCAGGAAATTAAAATCCTAGAGCCCCTTGAACAGTATTAGTGGCAGTTTGCATACGATTCTTTTTGAAGTGTAGTAGGTTTCAGCATACAAAGAGATTAAGAGGTCAACTTGGGAAGACTTAAGGTTCCTGGACCCACAGCTTCTATCTGCTAAGTGCCAGAAAACGTAGATGATTCCTCAGTGATTCTAACCAAGTTACAGTGCTCCCCACATCCTACAAAGCCCCTAGCCATACACATACACACCACCCCAGCCACCACCATCGCCTCTACATTGTCATGTGGCACACGGAGATCTGTGCAGGCTGCCCAGGAAGGCACTGTAGGCCTCCATATATATCATAGGTAACTTCAGGAGAATATTCTGGATAAGCCCCAATAACCTAAAGTGGCTCTTGGAGCAGCAGCAAGTAGTTTTCGAGAGCTTGCACTTCCTGCCAGTGACTTGAGTCAAGTTTTGGAACACCTCCCAAGGGCTTAGAAACCTCTAAGAAGAACCTCCTTGGCATTTGCCAGCTTTGCTTACAATGCATTCAATATGCCGTGTATCAATCCACTGTGAATTTGGAGGATATATGTTCATTTTCCATCTTGTTGGTCATTAAATACGCCTTCATTTTGGTTACAAGTTTATATGGCTTTCCAGGTTCCAGCCCTGAATAAATTATTGGCTTTATTAACCTATTTTTTTTTTAATTTTTTGGCCATATCACGCGGCATGTGGGATCTCAGTTTCCCCACCAGGGATCAAACCCTAGCCCCCTGAAGTGGAAGCGTGGACTCGAGTCTTAACCACTGGACCGCCAGGGAAGTCCCTTTATTAACCTATTATTTATATCTATTATTTATATACAGATATAAAGGGTTCTTTATTACTCAGGGTTCTCACACCTGTACAACACTGATATATTTCTAAGACCTAAGGATTAAAATTCATGCTCATCCAGAATAAATGCACACAGTGCGTTATGCTATTTTACAACATGATGGCATGAGGCAAGAAGAAATTTTGACACTTGGCATAATTTATTCCATTGTTTTGCATCCAATCTAGTACTACCAAAAAAGGTATGCTTTCATTTTTCCAAAAAATGTCCATTTCCCTGCCTTTACTTTTTTTGAACTTAAAAAATTAAATTTACAGAAAAGTTGCAGAAACTGCCATACATCCTTCACCCAGAAGCCCCATTCAACTTTCATCAACTGTTCCCAATAATATCCTCTGTGAAATGGTCCAGTACAAAAATCACACAATGCACCCAACTGTCATGTCTCCTCAATCTCCTTCAGTCCAGCATGGCTGGTGTGGGCAGCTTCCCTAGTCAGTCACCTTCCTCATGAGGGTCCCTGTTGTGTCATGACCTTCAATCACCTTCTTCCTCTGAATGAAGACCTCACATGGGACCACCTCTTTGTTCAAGCCCTGATTCCTCCTGGTTCCACAGCTCCCTTCCTCACTCCAAACAGCCTCACGAATTTGGATTGAATTGTTTGCATTATATTATCTCCCTTTAAAGGGTACTGAGTACTGATCTGGCTGCAAGTTAAACTACTGGCAAGGCTTCTTGATCCTTTAGGGTTTCTTTCATGCTTTATTAAAGAGGGTCTATTTTGATTTTGTCCTTGGTTCTAGAATGTGGCCCTTACTTTATTTCCTAGTACTTATTCCTAAAACATGGCCTTCCTGGAGAACCAGCTAAAAGGCTGAGTTATTCATCAAGGCCTCCCTGTCCTACATGGCCCTGAACACAAACATCCCCAGCACTGCGCGACCTCTGATACCTCCCTTTAGCTATCAGCCTTGCAGCAGGTGCTCTCTGCTAGGCCTCACAGTCTTGCCCTGCACAAGAGGCAGCACTGTCCCCATAGAGAACCCCATGAAGATTTCTGGAGCTTCCCTCCATAAAGCTCCTCTTCTCCTAACAAATTCCAGCCACTTGAGCCATCCTAACTCTACATTCTACCTATTCAGCTTAGTGGTACTGTGGCTCTGCTAGGGGAACCTGTCCCTGCTCTGCAATAGTGAAAGTACCCAAGACACAGTGAAACTGGGGTGCACTTTGCAGATTCCCCTTCTTTCAAAGATCTGCAGAGTCTTTGGTCCAATCCCAGAAAACAGGTGCATTATATACTTTGTTCAGTTTTGTGGTTGTTTACAACAGAAGAGTAATTTTGCCACCACTTATTCTGTCATGGCTGGAAAAGGAATCAAGTCTGTTTTTAAAGGTAAAATTAATTTAACGTATGAAAATACAGTCAGATACACTGAACATAAATTAAATTGAAGTGCACATGTTTGGAATTTTTTAAAGGGTCTTAGAAAGTAAAATGGATGAGAAAAGTTTTTTTTAATAATTAAGTGAATCTGAAAAACCACAGCAATACTTTATTTAGCACAGCTACCTAGTTATGGTTCTTTATAACACTGATCGTCCAGTAGGGCAGAATTTGCTCTCCTGAAAATAAATGTTTAGCCCCTTTACTGCACTTTCCTCCATTTTCATGGCAGTTTCTAATCTCTTTATTTTGTTTACCCCAGAAAGGTCCCTTTCAGTGTTATTACATCCTGTTACCTGAAGAAACTGATTATTTTACAAAGAATAAGCAATCATGGGTTACAGTATGGATTGTACTAAAATGCCAGTTTTACTATGAGCCTAGCAAGTGAATTCTCAGGTTGAGGTAAATCATATGCCAACCCTAGCAAAATCTACCATTAGAACAGTTCTAAAGCATATGGAAACATAAAGTCACCAACCAATAAACACCTTATTGTATGCCGATTAATTTGAATAAATGATGTTGGGGATGCAATCCCTAGGGACTGTGCCAAGTTGACTGTGATAGCACTGATTCATTTAATACTGCCATCTCCTGGAAGGCATTCACAGTACTAAGCTTGGTACAAATGGATTATCAGTAATGTATATGTTACTCTAAAATAATATCTTTAAAGTCTATTAGATTTTTACTTGAAGTGTGCTTAACAAAGCGAGTACAACTTATGGAGATTGATCACAACATCAGATTGTTATAGACCTTATAATACATGCATAATTAGCGGTTTTTAAATATCAGTTTAATCCTATGCCATAACTGAAATGAATATTCTTGAGGCCTACCATTAGAAGAGAGTGCTAAGGACTGGAAAAGTGATGCTGGGTGGTTGCCCTAATTTAGCAAGGGGTGAGACATATATGTCCTCTTGCATGGACATATCCCCTGAGATTTTTCACAATGCAAGAAGAAATTCTCCATCTACAGCTCTGATTATCCACATACTAGAGAAAACAGAAAACATTAAGGCAGGAAGGTCACTTTTCTCACATAACAACTTAGAACTCTCAACTAATTGCAAGTTTTCAGTAAGATGAAAGGGATCAAAACCACTGTTTTGTCAAGAAACACAGATATTACTATAGACTTTTCACTGAGACCTAGATTGGCAAAGAAATCTTTGTCACGCAGCAGTGTAGAATGTAAGCAACATGCAAAGAAGTCTCCTTACAGACTTGAGAGGACATCTCAGTTGGGAATTATGTTCAGCAGTATTTAATGAAAATCTAATTAAGGTGACTTACCAAAATACAGAATGATTTTTCTCATGTAACTGAGGTACATAAAAAGGAAATACAGCGTTGATTCAGCTGCTCAAGAAAGTGTTCATGACTTGTAGTAACGATGTTTATTAGAGAATTCCTGTGTGCTATAAAGAGGGGGCTTTTTGTAAGTGAAGGGATATGTTTGCCATTCTGTAATTCATTTAGAGAAGTGTTTAAAAACACATGTAAGGGCTTCCCTGGTGGCGCAGTGGTTGAGAGTCCGCCTGCCGATGCAGGGGACGAGGGTTCGTGCCCCGGTCCGGGAAGATCCCACATGCCGCGGAGCGGCTGGGCCCGTGAGCCATGGCCGCTGAGCCTGCGCGTCCGGAGCCTGTGCTCCGCAACGGGAGAGGCCACAACAGTGAGAGGCCTGCGTACCGCAAAAAACCAATGTAATACATGGAATATTATTCAGGGATAAAAAGAAATAAAGGACTGATCAATGGTTCAAAATGGATTTAAAAAAAAAAAAGGGGCTTCCCTGGTGGCGCAGTGGTTGAGAGTCTGCCTGCCGATGCAGGGGACACGGGTTCGAGCCCTGGTCTGGGAGGATCCCACATGCCGCGGAGCAACTGGGCCTGTGAGCCTCAACTACTGAGCCTGCGCGTCTGGAGCCTGTACTCCGCAATGAGAGGCCGCGACAGTGAGAGGCCCCGCGCACCGCGATGAAGAGTGGCCTCCACTCGCTGCAACTGGAGAAAGCCCTCGCACAGAAACAAAGACCCAACACAGCCAAAAATAAATAAATAAATAAATAAATTTTTAAAAATATGTATATAAAAGAAAAAATTTTAAAAACCACATGTATTAACAACGGTTATGTGAGTGTGCTGTGCAAGGTACTTTGACAACAGTGTTATTTCAGGGAATAGATATGACAGCTGTTCTATAATGTATTTAGAGTAGTATTTTAAAACATGTAGTAAAGATGTTTATAAGAGTTGTATGTGCTAGATATTTGAGAAGTGTCTTATTTCAGGCAATGAATGTGATAGCTCTTCTGTAATGCATTTAAAGAAGTGTTTAAAACCACATTAAAGTTTCTATAAAGAAAATATTCCTTGTCCTAGGTTCTCTTCTCATAAGAAAATATGGCTACTCCACTTCCCAGGATATGTGTTTTCTAAGCTGGAAGAAAGTGCAAAAATAAAGGCCAAAAAAGCAAGCAGACCTGTCCCTTTTAAAGTACTCCCTCAGAAACCTCTTCTCCTAAACATAGAAAATTCTGAATGTATCTCACTGGCCAGAATTATATCACGTCAACACCCCTAATGGCCAAGGAAGTTGAAAGATAAGTATTTAATTATATTGGATTCTGTTATTAAGCAATGGTAGAATAGTTATTGGATAGAAAACAAGCAATGTCTGTCCAAAGGTCTTTTAAATTGTTTTGCATTCCATTGGCTGTGTCTGGTTTAATCTTACTTATCACTGCAAGATCAACTGAAATCTTGAATTTTATTGACTCCCTATATACTCCAAATGAAATCTTGAATTTTATTGACTCCCTATCTACCTCAAGTTCCAAACTGGATATTACTTTGCCTCCTTACTTAGAATATTAGAAAATAAAGACAAATTAAAAGCTATATATGACACAAAATTTTATATTTAAATAAGTCTGACAATTATTAATAATAGTAGTAGTATTATTAATACTATTAGAACACTAATCATTAATGGTTTAATGATTATTAAAAGAATACTGTTGGTTTTTAAAACTATAGACTTTGTACATTAGCTATAAAATCATCGAAGCAAGATAAGCCTTAAAAGAGTGGTTCAAAATTTACAGAAACCCATATTGAACAAAGTAAAATCATAGTATTCATTCCACTGTTATAACATAATACAGTGTATGTGAGCACCTATCACAGGAATTAAAAATTCCATGACATAAAAGATTAATGAGATTGTTCTGAGGAGAGCATGCCCAAGACTTTAACTAGACAAGAAACAACTAACTATGGCTGGATCCTCCGAGGAAGCTCCTCTGTATTGCATCAAATTATTTTTGGAAAGGATTACTGCAAGTGAAATAGATGAGAAATACTGGTTCCTGAGTTTATGGAAGCCTATATCTCTCAATTCATGCTGACCAATAGCTGTAGATCCTACACCACATGTCATAGACACTGGATTATTTGCTTACTCCTTTCTCTTACTCCAGTGATTTTTAAAGCTACTTGTCTCATGTCTTTTTCTGGTGAAATTTAGGTGTTAAGTGACCGGCAGTAATTTTTAAGCAATTAAAATAAAATAAAACAGTTTGTGACATGATGGCACATGATGGTAAAAGTCTATTCTCAAAGAGTATCATCTAGCACCACAATTCCATTGATGCATTTCAGCTAAAGAGTTTATTCAGGCTAAGGACTGTTTAAGAGTTCTTAAGAAAAACATCTGGAAATTATATAAAAAATTACACTTATCCAATTAAAATAACGTTAAATCTGGACAATAAGTACTTTCTCACTTGTCTAAATTCTAAAATGAATCCAAACATACCCAGAGGAATTTAGATGGGACAGGTAGCTAAAATGTAAGTCTACTTTGCTTTATTTTTCATTTAATTTCCAAGGGAGTCTGTGGTGAGAAGCATAAAAGTCTTGATTTATTAACCACATATAAAAACTTATGATACATTTATAGATTGGGGAAAAAAGATTAAAACTGTGAAAGGATGATACCAATGAGAATCAACTTGATTCTTATTTTGATAGAAAATCTCATTTTGATAGCAAAATCCTGGAAAAGCTAATGAGATGGAAGCACTAGATACCTCTGAAAGCCAGAGTGAAGTGTGAGTTTGAAACCAAGAGGTGTGATTTGTTTCAGAAGTTTGAAACTAGATCCCCTCTCTCTTTCTGAAACTGCTGCTCCCTCATCTAGGAGGAACAGATCAGAGCTATGGACCTAGAGACATAGGAAAAAATTGCAGGCCAACATGTGACCATATTCAAAGCAAAGGAATTCATGGAATCCTCCATTCTGAACAAGAGACCCCACTGTGGGGTCCCAATCTACTGACAGCCAAACAAACCCCCAGAAAAAGAATGGAGTCTTTGTCTATAAAATATAATCAACCGAAGAGAAAAGACATATACATACTAACATTTAGAGATTCCCCAATGTGAGAGTCTACTTTTCACCCAATAACCCTATATTGCAGCTATATAATGACAAACCTCAGCCATACACACAAATTTCAAACAACTTTTTAGTGCCTCACTCTTAAAATTAAAATTATTAATTTAGTATCATTAGATATTCAAGGAAAAACTCTAACATGAAAAGACAGACTAAAATAAACAAAAGGCAAAAGGAACTTTAAGGAAGAAATAAACTGTAAAAATATAAGCAATTAATGACATCAGAGAGATGATAAAAACATGGAATCAAGAAAATAATATCAGGAGGATATAAGAAAAGAAAATATAAAAGATCAACAATGGCTTCCCTGGTGGCGCAGTGTTTGAGAGTCCACCTGCCAATGCAGGGGACACGGGTTCGAGCCCCGGTCCGGGAAGATCCCACATGCCGTGGAGCAGCTGGGCCCGTGAGCCATGGCCGCTGAGCCTGCGCGTCCGGAGCCTGTGCTCCACAATGGGAGAGGCCACAACAGTGAGAGGCCCGGGTAACGCAAAAAAAAAATAAAAATAAAATAAGAGCTGCTAGAAATTACCACTATCAAAAAAAAGAAATTTTAAAAATTTACTAGGGGGCTTCCCTGGTGGCGCAGTGGTTGAGAGTCCGCCTGCCGATGCAGGGGAGGCGGGTTCGTGCCCCAGTCCAGGAAGATCCCACATGCCGCGGAGCGGCTGCGCCCGGGAGCCATGGCCACTGAGCCTGTGCATCCGGAGCCTGTGCTCCGCAATGGGAGAGGCCACAACAGTGAGAGGCCCGCGTACCGCAAAAAATAAATAAATAAATAAATAAAAATTTACTAGAAGAGCTGGAAGATAAATAAATTCAAGCTAATCTCCTGGAAAATAAAAAAAGAGAGAGATTTTTGTTTTTAAACAAAAAGATTAAAAAATGGAAAATAAGAAAGAAATTATAAGAAAAAGAGAAGGTCAGTTCAGGAAACCTAACCTCCCTCTCACTGGAAGTTCCACAAAGAGAACAGATGAAGCAAAGAAAAAAGAATTTTTGAAGGACGAATACAAGAAAATGATTTAGAACTAAGAAAATAAAGTTTCTGAGTGAAAAAAATGAGATAAGAAAAAAACAATGAAAAAAGATGCATAAAGCACAGTGCTCTAAAATTTGTAAATAAAAAGGAGATAGAAAAGACACTAAAAGCTTGTAAAGGTAACAAGGTCACATACAAAGACTCAGCCTTCAGAATAAAGTCACTCTCGGCAGCAGCAATATTGAAGATTGAAGACATTGGAACAATGCCTTCAAAATTCTAAGGCAAAATTACTCCTAACCTATAATTAGTTACCTAGCTGAAATATCACATAAAAACAGAAGTCAGAATTATCATGTTTAGCCATGCAAGATATAAAAAATTGCTATGTTTATGTACCTACCCATTCCTTTTTTTTTCCTTTTGCAGCTAATGCATTTTGCTTTACAAAAATTTTTCTATACTTCCAGTATCTCTGAAGCATAAATTCTGCAATGCTCAACAGGCTTTAAGGAATACAAGGGGTAGGGGTAGAGATAGAGTTGATGTCAAAATTCCTGTCAGGATAATTTCCCCAAACAAGATTCCTAAGACAAGTAGAAAAATAGAAAAAGGCATAGTGTCCAGGAAAAAAATGATGCAAACCAGAAATTAGGCAAAGGGAATTCAATGTAAGATGGTAAATGAAAATCCAAGGATAATGGCCGTGCAACAAGCCCAGAAAACAACAGTCCAAATTGGAGCAAAAGCCACAAGCTTCCAGGAAGTTTTTCTCAAAAAAGGAAACAGTAGGAGGACTGATGTATTTATTAACAGGGTAAAAGAAGTGTTCTTCATTCTATTGATTAGTATGGGTTGAATGTGTGCCTGAAAAGGAATAAAACAAAGAGATTATTATGTGGCAGAGTTTAAGGTGGCCCCCATGATCCCTGCCTCCTGGTATTTATACCTTTGGGTAATTCCCTCCCCTTGAGTTTGGGTGGGCCAGGTAACCTGCGTCTCACCAAAAGAATATGGCAAAGATGTTGGGATGTCACTCCTGCCATTACATTTTGTAAGATTCTGTCTTGCTAGCTGACTTGCTCTCCCTCTCCTGCTGGCCTTAAAGAAGCAATAGAAAACATATAATAGAAAAACATAAAATAGAAATTAAAAAACCGTGATAGGAAACATTAACTCTAGGGGGAAAAAAGTTGCACAGTAAGTGTATAGAACACTATGCAACTTAGCCATGAATAATATTTATGGTCATAATAATGTACATTCTGAACGTTGACTCTACAAAAATTCTGAACTGAAAATGAGGGGAAAAGCATGTATTGGTAGAAAGGAGATTTATTTAAAAACCTAATTCTTCATCTTCATCGTATAGTAATAACAAAATCAATTTTTGGATTTCCATACACTGTGCCAAGCACAAGATACATTATTGCATACATCGATCAGCAGCTTTATTCACCCTTCTCAGCTTTCTGAGCAGTCCTTCCTCTGGTTCTCTTCCCTACCTTCCCATCCACCATTCCTGACACTCTCTTACCCACTCCAGTCCTTTTTAACTACTCAGCCCCTGTAACTCCCCTGACCACACCCCTATCTTCCTTTACGAAAAAGGCTGTACATGGACTTGCTGAGTGAAGCCCTCTGGAGAGAACTAATCTCCCCAGTGAGAACGAAAGGATTTAGACCACAGGTAACACCAACCCTCCTGGTTTATCTGAAAGAGAAATCAAAACTGCTGCTATTTAGAGCAGAGTATAAAGCAAAGGGCTTTTCCTGAGGTGGAGGTATACAAAGTTCTACACAGGGCAGTTCAACAAGGTTGAAGCTGCTGAAATTCCTCCCCAAATTCCAGCCATATCAAAATTAACGCTAAAGACATGATTGGAGGGGGAAGGGAGGAGAGAGCTGAAATCAAAGAATGTCATAGGAACACAGGGAGCAGAGATACATCTTATAAAATATATATGGATATTGATACTTAAAGTGTTTTACTTTCATTCGTTAATCTTATTTTGTAAAGTCTGAACACGTTTACCAGTTTTATTTTTTCAAAAACATGCTCAGGCTTCACGGACTGAAATATTAAGCAAAATAAATATTGAAATGCCATTATTGTCATTTTGCTTAAGGAGTGTAATCAATACATAGCAGGAAGCCAACAGATACTATCTAAAATTTTATAATAAAGAAATACTCACAGAAACACATTATTTCGTATAGAGGCAAATACCAGAAGGATTTGGAAATTACCTCTTTATTCTACAGACTACTGATGTCATAGTTCTATATGATATGGACACATATCATTCTTTTAATATGCATTTTGAAATTCTAATAATTAGAACAGTGTAAGGTTGACCTAGGAGTCAATAAACAGATTGATGTGCCACTGAAGAAATTCAAACATTTTTAGAAATGAAGTTTGTGATGAAGCAGACTTTTCAAAGACGCTAGGAAAGACTTGAGTAAATAACTGACGTCCTAGGTAGATAATGTTGTGCAGATAACCACAAGCCTCATCTAGAAAACTAAGGCAAGATGATGTCTTATTGTAGAAAATAAAAATCACATATGTTTAGTAAGTGGTGAGTACTGTTTTGGTGATTTTAAAATTTACCATTGCATTTTTAGTGAAGAAAGCCTGCTCACAGCACTAACATAAAACCTACATATTCCTCACAAAGTATAATCTCTTCTTCCTTGAAAAAAGTAAACTTCTTTAAACCTCTTCTAGCAGTTAGATTCTGAGTCAGAGGTTCTCTTTGAAGTCCCATCTCTGCACACCAGCTTTGGAACTTTGGGGAAACAATATAACCCCTGAAATTCTGCTTCTCTATTTTTTTAAAAAAAGGGAAAATAACTGCTGATAAAAACAGGCTGTCTTATTTAATTTCATGGCAACCCTATGTAGACATGCTTTGAAAATGATAAAGCACCTACATAAGTAATTGATATTAGAGTGATTATTGCTTAGTAGGACAAATTCACGTAGAACTCTTAGGAGAAAAAGAATATTTCCAGGACTTGGAAATAGATATATGTACTTTTTTTCCTACTAAGGGTCAATGTTCCTAATTAGACTTTTTTTTACTTCTATTTAGAAATAACACATTCTGGGACTTCCCTGGTGGTGCAGTGGTTGAGAATCCGCCTGCCAATGCAGTGGACACAGGTTCGAGCCCTAGTCCGGGAAGATCCCACATGCTGCAGAGCACCTAAGCCCGTGCACCACAACTACTGAGCATGAGCTCTAGAGCCCGTGAGCCACAACTACTGAGCCTGCATGCCACAACTACTGAAGCCCGTGCACCTAGAGCCCATGCTCCACAACAAGAGAAGCCACCAAAATGAGAAGCCTGTGCACCCCAACAAAGAGTAGCCCCAGCTCGCCACAACTAGAGAAAGCCCGCACGCAGCAACAAAGACCCAACGCAGCCAAAAATAAATTAATTAATTAATTAATTAATTTAAAAAAAAAAGAAATAACACATTCCAAGAATGAATTACTGTATTTTACTGCTACGAAGTACCTGAACTCAACTATTAAAAAAATTAAAAATGGCAAAAGATCTAAACAGACACTTCACCAAAGAAGATATACTGATGGCAAATAAACACATGACAAGATGCTCAACATCATATGTCATTAGGGAACTGCAAATTAAAACAATGAGATACAGCTACGCATTTATTATTAGAATGAGGAAAATCCAAAACCCAACACCAAATTCTGGTAAGATGTGAAATAACAGGAATTCTCATTCACTGCTGGTGAGACTGTAAAATGGTATTGCCACTTTGGAAGACAAATTAGCAGTTTCTTACAAAACTAACATATTCTTACCATATGATACAGCCATTTTCCTTATTAGTATTTACTAAAGAGAGCTGAAAATGCGCATCCACACAAAAACCTGCATGTGAACGTTTACAGCAGTTTGATTCTTAATTATCAAAACTTGTAAACAATCAAGATGCCCTTCAGTAAGTGCATGGATAAACTGTGGTACAGCCAATGAAATATTATTCAGCACTAAAAAGAAATGAGCTATCCAGCTCTGAAAAGACATAGAGAAAACTTAAATGTATATTACTAAGTGAAAGAAGCCAACTGAAAAGGCTATATACTGTGATTCCAACTATATGACATTCTGGAAAAGGCAAAACTATGGAGACAGTAAAAGGATCAATAGCTGCCAGGGATTAGGAGGGAGGGAAGGATTAATACGTGGAGCACAGAAGATTTTTAGGGCAATGAAGCTACTCTGGGAGAGTGGCCAAGATGATGGAGTAGACCTTGACTCCACCTCCTCTCACAAGCACTCCAAAATCACAACGATCTGCAGAAGAACCATCCATGAAAAAGACTGGAACATAGCAGAAAATCTCTTCTACAACTAAAGACATAAAGAAGGAACCACAGCAAGATAGACAGGAGGGGTGGACTTGCAATATAAGCAAATCCCCTACCCTCAGGTAGGCAACCCACAAACTGAAGAATAATTATATTGCAGAGGTTCTCCCACAGGAGTGAGAGTTTTGAGCCCTACTTTAGGCTCCCCAGCCCAGAGGTCCTGCAGTGGGAAGACAAGCCCCAAAGAATTTGGCTTTGAAGGCCACGGGGCTTAATTTTGGGAGCCCCACAGGACTGGGGGAAACAGAAACTTCACTCTTAAATGGTGCACACAAAATCTCATATGCACCAAGGCCCAAAGAAAAAGCAGTAATTTGTTCCCTATTTTTTTTTTTTTTTTTTGGCCACACCACACAGCATGCAGCTTCCCTGACCAGGGATCAAATTTGTGCCCCCTGCTGTGGAAGCGTGGAGTCTTAACCACTGGATCGCCAGGGAAGTCCCGAAAAAGCAGTAATTTGATAGGAGCCTGGGCCAGACCTACCTGCTGGTCTTCGAGAGTCTCCTGGAGAGGTAGGGTGGGGTGGGGTGGGGGGAATGCCTGTGGCTCATGCTGGGGACATACACATGTGGTAGCAGACATTGAGGAACGTTCTACCATGTGAACACTGCTGTTGGCAGCTGCCATCTTGGTTTATTAGCACCAAACCTGGCCCGACCCAGCAGCCTGTAGGCACCAGTGCTGGGAAGCCTCAGGCCAAACAAAAAACTGGGTGGGGATACAGCCTCACCCGTCAGCAGACAGGCTGCCTAAAGACTTCCTGAGTACACAGCAGCCTCTAGACTGCCCCTAGACACAGCTCACCCACCAGAGGTTCAAGACCAATCTCCACCCATCAGTGGATGGGCACTGGCCCTTCCCTCCAGGAAGCCTGCACTAGTGTCTGGACCTGTCTCACCCACCAGGGGGCAGACACCAGACACCATAAAACTATAATTCTGCAGCCTGTGGATCCAGCCCACCCACAGCAGGCCAAACCCTACTCTGAAACCAGCTGTCCACTAGCAGGCCAGCACAAGCTTTGGGACACCCCAGACCTCATATCCAACTGTGTCAGAAACCAGCCCCCCCACCACAAATGATTTGGAATGAGCTCTGGGAATCCTGAGCCCCACAGCCAGACTCCAGGAAACAGCCGTTGGCACAAACCCCAGGACCTGGCTTCACCCTCCAGTAGGTGGGCAACAGCTCCACGGTCTCAGGGGCCCTGAATCCACCCATCAGTGAGGCAGCACTAACCCTGGGGCCCTCTAGGGTTAAAACAGCTGCCTTGTGGCCAGGCCCCACTAAACAGCAGCCAGCAGCATTTGCACAAGTCAGGACCTGACAAACAACCAGGCTAGGGGCCAACCAAGCCTACCAGACCACACACATGGTCAGCCCACCACAACAGAAGGATATATGCAGCCCTCTTAGGGGAACCCCTAGAGCATATAGCTTGGGTGATGAAAGTGGAGTACACTGCTGGGACACATAAGAAGTCTCCTATAGAAGGCCACTTCTCCAAGGTTGAGAAATGTAACTGACCTACCACATACATAAAAATACAAATAGCAACTTAGATAAAATGAGGTGGCAGAGGAACATGTTCCAGACAAAGGAACAAGATAAAACCCCAGAAAAAGAACGAAGTGAAGTAAAGATAGGCAATCTATTCAATAAAGAGTTCTGAGTAATGAGCATAAAGATGATCAAAGAACTCGGGAGAAGAATAGATGCAGAGAGTTAGAAGTTATAAGTTTTTAACAAAGAGTTAGAAAATTTAAAGAATAACCAAACAGAGATGAAGAATATAATAAGTGAAATGCAAAATACACTAAAAGGAACAATTCCTATCATTTAGTCAGGAATGTCAGACTAAATGATACTGAGAAATGGATCAGTGAGCAGAAAGACAGAGTAGTGGGAATCACTGCCGATGAAAAGAAAAAAGAATGAAAACAAATCAGGATAGTTTAAGAGATCTCTGAGACAACTTCAAGTGCATTAATATTTGCGTTATAAGGGTCCCAGAGGGAGAAGAGAGAGAGAAAGGAACTGAAGAAATATTTGTAGACATAGTAGTAATTATTATCATATTATTATAATTATTATATAATAATATATATTATTATATTATTATTATTATTACTATTATTAGCTAAAAACTTTCCTAACCTTGAAAAGGAAACAGTCACCCAAGTCAAGAACATGCTGAGTCCCATACAGGATGCCCAAAAGAGGAATGCACCAAGACACATTGTAATTAAAGTGACAAAAATTAAAGGTAAAGAGAAAATATTAAAAGCACTAGAAACAAGAAAATTAAAAAATGAAAAATTGCACTGGTAAAGGCAAACATACAATAAAGGTAGGAAATCATCCACACACAAAGCTAGTAGGGAGGTTAAAAGAGAAAAGTAGTAAAATTGTCTATATCCACAATAAGCAGTTAAAGAATACACCAAACAATCAGATGTAAAATATGACATCAAAAACAGTAATAATGAGGGGAGGGGAGTACAAGTTCAAGATTTTAAAATGCATTTGAAATTAAGAGTTTAGCAACTTAAAACAATCATATATATATATGTGTGTGTGTGTGTGTATATATATATGTGTGTGTGTGTGTATATACATGTATACAAAAACCTCATAGTAACTACAAACCAAAGGTAATAGGTATACACACAAAAAAGAAAAAGGAATCCAAACATAATACTAAAAATAGACATCAAATCACAAGAGAACTAAAGAAGAAAAAAAGGGGGAAAAAAAGACCTACAAAAACAAATCCAAAACAATTAACAAAATGGCGATAAGAACATACATATCAATAATTACTAAATGTAAACGGACTGAATGCTCCAACCAAAAGATAGAGAGCAGCTGAATGGATACAAAGACAAGACCCCTATATATGCTGCCTACGAGACTCACTTCAGATCTAGAGACACATACAGACTGAAAGCGAGGGGATGGAAAAAGTTATTCCGTGCAATGGAGATCAAAAGAGAGCTGAGGAGCAATACTTGTATCAGACAAAATAGACTTTAAAATAAAGACTGTTATTAGAGATAAAGAAAGACACTACATAATGATCAAGGGATCAATCCAAGAAGAAGATATAACAACTGTAAATATATATGCACCCAAAATAGGAGCACCTCAATATATAAGAAAATAATTAACAAACACAGAAGGAGAAATCGACAGTAACACAATAATAGTGGGAACTTTAACACCCCATTTACATCAATGGATGGATCATCCAGACAAAAAATCAAAAAGGAAACACAGGCCTTAAATAACACATTAGACTAAATGGCCTTAATTGATATTTATAGAGCATTCCATCAGAAAATAGCTGAATACACGTTCTTTTCAAGTGCACATGGAACATTCTCCAAGATAGCTCACATGCTAGGCCATAAAACAAGTCTCAGTAAATTTAAGAAAATTGAAATTGTATCAAGCATATTTTCTGATCACAGTGTTATGAGACTAGAAATCAACTACAAAAAAAATGCAAAAAATACAACCACATGGAATCTAAACAATATGCTATTAAACAATAAATGGATCATTGAAGAAACTAAAAAGAAAACTAAAAATATCTAGAGACAAATGAACATGAAAACACCATGATCCAAAACCTATGGGATGCAGCAAAAGCAGTTCTAAGAGGGAAGTTGACAGCAATAAAAGCTTACCTCAGGAAACAAGAAACACCTCAAATAAACAACTTAACCTTATACCTAAGGCAACTAGAGAAAAACAAACAAAACCCAAAGTTAGTCGGTGGAAAAAAATCATAAACATCAGAGCAGAAATAAATGGAATAGAGACTAAGCTAAAAGTTGGTTCTTTGAAAAAATAAATAAAATAGATAATCCTTTAGCCAAACTCATCAAGAAAGAAAGGGAGAGGGCCCAGATCCATAAAATCAGAAATGAAAATGGAGAAGTTACAGTCAACACCAGAAATATACAAAGCATAATAAGAGACTACTACAAACAACTATAAACCCATAAAATGGACAACCTAGAAGAAATGGACAAATTCTTAGAAAGGTATTGATACAATCTTATAAGACTGAAATGGGAAGAAATAGGAAATATGAATAGAGCAATTAACATTAACGAAATTGCATCAGTAATCTAAAAACTCCCAACAAAACAAAAGTCCAGGACCAGATGGCTTCACAAGTGAATTCTACCAAATATTTAGAGAAGAGTTAACACCTACCCTTCTGAAACTATTCCAAATAACTTGCATAGGGAGGAACACTCCCAAACTCATTCTATAAGGTAGTGTCACCTTGATACCTAAACCACACAAATATATCACAAAAAAAGAAAATTACAAGCCAATATCAATGATGAACATAAATGTAAAAATCCTCAACAAAATACTAGCAAACCGACTACAACAATACATTAAAAAAGATCATATACCATGATCAACGGGGATTTATTAAAGGGATGCAAGTATTTTTCAATAACTGCAAATCAATCAAGGTGATAAACTACCTTAACAAATTGAAGAATAAAAACGATACGATGGGGCTTCCCTGGTGGCACAGTGGTTGAGAGTCCGCCTGCCAATGCAGGGAACACAGGTTTGTGCCCTGGTCGGGGAAGATCCCACATGCCGAGAAGCGGCTGGGCCCGTGAGCTGTGGCTGCTGGGCCTGCGTGCCCAGAGCTTGTGCTCCGCGGCGGGAGAAGCCACGGCAGTGAGAGGCCCGCGTACAGAAAAAAAAAAAAAAAAAAAGATATGATGATCTCAATAGATGCAGAAAAAGCTTTTGAGAAAATTCAACATCCAATTATGATAGAAATTCTCTAGAAAGTGGGCACAGAGGGAACATACCTGAACATAATAAAGGCCATATGTGGCAAACCCATAGCTAACTTCATACTCAACGGTGAAAAGCTGAAAACATTTCCTCTATGATGAGGAAAAAGATAAGGATGTCCACTCTCACCACTTTTATTCAACATAGTTTTGGAAGTCCTAGCCACGGCAATCAAAGAAGAAAAAGAAATAAAAGGAATACAAATTGAAAAGGGAGAAGTAAAATTGTCACTATTTGCAGATAACATGATACTCTACATAGAAAATCCTAAAGATGCCACCAGAAAACTATTAGAGCTCATTGAGGAATTCGGTAAAGTTGCAGGATACAAAATTAATATACAGAAGTATGTTGCCTCTCTATACTCTAACAATGAAAGATCAGAAAGGGAAATTAAGGAAACAATTCCATATACCATCACATCAAACAGAATAAAATACCTAGGAATAAACCTACCTAAGGAGGCAAAAGACCTGTACTCCAAAAACCAAAAGACACTGGATGAAAGAAATTATAGATGACACAAACAGATGGAAAGATATACCATGTTCTTGGACTGGAAGAATCAATATTGCTAAAATGACCATACTACCAAGGCAATCTACAGATTCAACGCAATCCCTCTCAAATTACCAGTGGCATTTTTCACAGAACTAGAACAAATAATCTTAAAATTTGTATGGAACACATAAGACCCCAAATAGCCAAAACAATCTTGAGAAAGAACAGAGCTGAAGGAATCACACTCCCTGACTTCAGACTACAGTACAAAGCTACAGTCATCTAAACAGTATGGGGCTTCCCTGGTGGCGCAGTGGTTGAGCGTCCGCCTGCCGAGGCAGGGGACGCGGGTTCGTGCCCCGGTCCGGGAAGATCCCACATGCCGCCGAGCGGCTGGGCCCGTGAGCCATGGCCGCTGAGCCTGCGCGTCTGGAGCCTGTGCTCCGCAACGGGAGAGGCCACAACGGTGAGAGGCCCGCGTATCGCAAAAAATAAATGAACAAATAAATAAATAAACAGTATGGTACTGGCACTAAAACAGACACACAGATCAACAGAACAGAATAGAGAGCCCAGAATTAAACCCACAAAATTATGGTCAATTAATGTACAACAAAGGAGGCAAGAATATACAATAAAGAAAAGACAGTCTCTTCAATAAGTGGTTCTGGGAAAACTGGACAGCTAAGTGTAAAAGAATGAAATTAGAACATTCTCTAACACCTTGTAAAAAAATAAACACAAAACAGATTAAAGACCTAAATGTAAGACTAGATACCATTAAACTCCTAGAGGAAAATATAGGCAGAACACACTTTGACATAAATCACAGCAATATTTTTTTGGATCTGTCTCCTAAAGTAAAGGAAATAAAAGCAAAAAATAAACAAATGGGACCTAATTAAACTTAAAAGCTTTTGCACAGCAAAGGAAACCATCAACAAAACAAAAAAAACAGCCTACTAAATGGGTTGGCCAAAAAGTTCGTTCAGCTTTAACCCAAACGAACTTTTTGGCCAACCCAATATTTGCAAATGTTATGATCAATAGGGATTAATATCCAACATATATAACTAGCTCATTCAACTCAAGATAAGAAAAACAAACAACCCAATTTAAATATGGGTAGAAGAATTGAATGGACCTTTTCCAAAGAGGAAATGCAGATGGCCAACAGGCAAATGAAAACATGCTCAACACTGCTAATCACTAGGGAAATGCTTAATCAAAACCACAGTGAGGTATCTCCTCATTATCTGTCAGAATGGCTGTCATCAAAAAGAAAACAACAAATGTTGGTAAGGATGTGGAGAAAAGGGATACTGTTAGTGAGAATGTAAATTGGTGCAGCCACTGTGGAAAACAATATGGAGGTTTCTCAAAAAACTAAAAACAGAACTACCATATGACACAGCAATTTCACTTTTAGGTACACATCCAAAAAAAAAAAAGAAAACACTAATTTGAGAAGAGACATGCACCTCAATATTCATAGCTGCACTATTTATAATTGCCAAGATATGGAAGCAACCTAAGTGTCCATCAACAGATGAATGGATAAAGAAGATGGAATACTACTCAGTCATGAAAAAGAACAAAATTTTGCCATTTGTAGCAACATGGATGGACTTGGAGGGCATTATGCTAAGTGAAATAAGTCAAACAGAGAAAGAGATAAATACTGTATGATATCACTTATATGTGGAATTTTAGAAATATAACAAACTAGTGAATATAACAAAAATAAGCAGACTCACAGATACAGAGAACAAATTAGCAGTTACCAGTGGGGGGAGGGGCGAAATATGGCTGGAGGAGAGGGAGGTACAAATTATTGGGTGTGAGACAGGCTTAAGGATGTATTGTACAACATGGGGAATACAGCAAATATTTTGTAATAACTGTAAATGGAAAGTAATCTTTAAAAATTGTATTACAAATTTAAATGCAAAATAATTTTAATTAAAAATTTAAAAAGAAACTATCTGTATGATACTATTGTAGACAATACTGCTATTATACATTTGGCAAACTCAAACAATATAGAGCACTCAAGAACGAACCTGAATGTAAACTATGGACTTTGAGTTATAGTGATATGTCACTTTTGGTTCATCGATTTTAACAAATGTACAACTCTGGGGCAATATCTTGATAGTGAGGGATGCTGGGTATACTTAGGGGCAGCAGGTATATGAGAAATCTCCGTACCTTCTGCTCAATTTTGCTATGAAACTAAAACATGGTCTAAAAATAAAATATTTTTTTAAGTACTTGATTTGCAAACATATATATGATTTCATTTGCTAGAAACATAAATGCACAATTAAATCATAAAAATTAAAATTGAGTTGCAACATAGGCTAGGCCAGGTTTTTGGGGGGGTTAATTTTTTTAATAACACTATATTTAGAATTCTAAACATCTGATTTTTGATTTATTCATTGCAAAGTTCGATATTACAAAAAATCTTTGAATTTTGGAGACCACAGAAACCATCTGAATGGAGATAATTGGTTTAATGTATTTAGATTAGTTCAGTTCCAAAATTTGACAATAATGACTTTTAAAGAGTTAAATTTGGGATATTATCAACAACATTATTTGTTTAAATTAATTTCTGAAAAAGCACAGATCTTAAAGTTAAGCCAACCAGTTCACGTAAGAGCTTTTTCATCAAACGACAAAAACTTGGAAACTTGGTAAAACCTAGGAACACTTCATACTAGGGAAATATCTATTAGAAAAGTATATTAAAGGAGTCTGAATCAAGACGGCAGAGTAGAAGGACATCCTTTCACTCCCTCTTTTGAGAACACCAGAATCACAACTAGCTGCTAGACAATAATCGACAGGAAGACACTGGAACTCACCAAAAAAGATACCCCACATCCAAAGACAAAGGAGAAGTCACAATGACAAGGTAGGAGGGATGCAATCACAGCAAAATCAAATCCCATAACTGCTGGGTGGGTGACTCACAGACTGGAGAACACTTATACCACTGAAGTCCACCCACTTGAGTGAAGGTTCAGAGCCCCACGTCAGGCTTCCCAACCTGGGGGCCCGGCAACAAGAGAAGGAATTCCAAGAGAATCAGACTTTGAAGCTTAGTGGGATTTGACTGCAGGACTTCGACAGGACTGGGGGAAACAGAGACTCCACTCTTGGAGGCCACACACAAAGTTGTGTGCGCATCGGGACCCAGGGGAAGAAGCAGTGAACCCAGGGGAGACTGAACCAGACCTACCTGCTAGTGTTGGAGGATCTCCTGCAGAGGCAGAGGGTGGCTGTAGCTCACCGTGGGGACAAGGACACTGGCAGCAGAAGTTCAGGGAAGTACTCCTTGGTGTGAGCCTCCCAAAGTCCGCCATTAGCCCGACCAAAGAGCCCAGGTAGGCTCCAATGTTGGGTTGCCTCAGGCCAAACAACGAACAGGGAGAGAACCCAGCCCAACCCATCAGCAGTTAAGTGGATTGAACTTTTACTGAGCTCAGCCCACCAGAGCAACACCCACTTCTACCCACCACCATTCCTTCCCATCAGGACACTTGCACAAGCCCCTTAGATAGCCTCATCCAACAGAGGACAGACAGCAGAAGCAAGAAGAACTAGAATCCTGCAGCCACTGGAACGAAAACCACATTCACAGCAAGATACACAAGATGAAAAGGCAGAGGGCTATGTACCAGCTGAAGGAAAAAGATAGATTCCCAGAAAAACAACTAAATGAAGTGGAAATAGGCAACCTTCCAGAAAAAGAATTCAGAATAATGATACTGAAGATGACCCAGGACCTTGGAAAAAGAATGGAGGCAAAGATCGAGAAGATGGAAGAAATGTTTAACAAAGACCTAGAAGAATTAAAGAACAAACAAACAGAGATGAACAATAACTGAAATGAAAACTACACTAGAAGGACTCAATAGCAGAATAACTGAGGCAAAAGAATGGATAAGTGACCTGGAAGACAGAATGGTGGAATTCACTGCTCGTAACACAATAAAGAAAAAAGAATGAAAATAAATGAAGACAGCCTAAGAGACCTCTGGGACAACATTAAAAGCAAAAACATTTGCATTATAGGGGTCCCAGATGGAGAAGAGAGAGAGAAAGGACCCGAGAAAATATTTGAAGAGATTATAGTTGAAAACTTCCCTAACAGGAAAGGAAACAGCTACCCAAGTCCAGGAAGTGCAGAGAGTCCCATACAAGATAAACCCAAGGAGATACATGCAGAGACACAAAGTAATCAAATTGGCAAAAACTGAAGACAAAGAAAAATTATTGAAAGCAGCAAGGGCAAAATGACAAATAACATATGAGGGAACTCCCATACGGTTAACAGCTGATTTCTCAGCAGAAACTCTACACGACAGAAGGGAGTGGCATGATATACTTAAAGTGATGAAAGGGAAGAGCCTACAACCAAGATTACTCTGCCCAGCAAGGATCTCATTCAGATTAGATGGAGAAATCAAAAGCTTTACTGACAAGCAAAAGCTAAGAGAATTCAGCAACACCAAACCAGCTCTACGACAAATGCTAAAGGAACTTCTCTAAGTTGGAAACACAAGAGAAGAAAAGGACCTACAAAAAATACCCCAAAACAATTAAGAAAATGGTCATAGGAACATACATATCGATAATTACCTTAAACGTGAATGGAATAAATGCTCCAACCAAAAGACACAGGCTTGCTGAATGGATACAAAAACAAGACCCATATATACGCTGTCTACAAGAGACCCACTTCAGACCTAGGGACACATACAGACTGAAAGTGAGGGGATGGAAAAAGGTATTCCATGCAAATGGAAATCAAAAGAAATCTGGAGTAGCAATACTCATATCAGATAAAATAGACTTTATAATAAAGAATGTTGCAAGAGACAAGGAAGGACACTACATAATTATCAAGGGATCAGTCCAAGAAGATATAACAATTATAAATATATATGCACCCAACATAGGAGCACCTCAATGCATAAGGCAACTGCTAACAGCTGTAAAACAGAATATATAGACAGTAACACAATAATAGTGGGGGACTTTAACACCTCACTTACACCAATGGAAAGATGATCCAAAATGAAATTAAATAAGGAAAAAGAAGCTTTAAATGGCACAACAGAATGGATAGATTAAATTGATATTTATAGGACATCCCATCCAAAAACAGCAGATTACATTTTCTTCTCTAGTGTGCATGGAACATTCTCCAGATAAGATCACATCTTGGGTCATAAATCAAGCCTTGGTAAATTTAAGAAAATTGAAATCATATCAAGCATCTTTTCTGACCACAATGCTATGAGATTAGAAATAAATTACACGGGAAAAAAAGTAAAAAACACAAACACATGGAGGCTAAACACTACATTACTAAACAACCAAAAGATCATTGAAGAAATCAAAGAAGAAATCAAAAAATACCTATAGACAAATGAAAATGAAAACACGACAATCCAAAACCTATGGGATGCGGAAAAAGCAGTTCTAAGAGGGAAGTTTATAGCAATACAATCCTACCTCAAGAAACAACTCAAATAAACAATCTAACCTTACACCTAAAGGAACTAGAGTAAGAATAACAAACAAAACCCAAAATTAGTAGAAGGAAAGATATCATAAAGATCAGAGCAGAAATAAATGAAATAGAAACAAAGAAAACAATAGCAAAGATCAATAAAACTAAAAGCTGGTTCCTTGAGAAGATAAACAAAATTGATAAACCATTAACCAGACTCATCAAGAAAAAGAGGGAAAGGACTCAAATCAATAAAATTAGAAATGAAGAAGGAGAAGTGACAACAGACACCACAGAAATACAAAGCATCCTAAGACACTACTACAAGCAACTGTATGCCAATAAAATGGACAACCTGGAAGAAATGGACAAATTCTTAGACAGGTATAACCTTCCAAGACTGAACCAGGAAGAATTTGTGGTACATATATACAATGGAATATTACTCAGCCCTAAAAAGGAATGAAATTGGGTCACTCGTTGAGACGTGGATGGATCTAGAGACTGTCATACAGAGTGAAGTAAGTCAGAAAGAGAAAAACAAGTATCGTATATTGATGCATATATGTGGAACCTAGAAAAATGATTTAGGGCAGAATTTGAGACACAGATGTAGAGAACAAACGTATGGACACCAAGGGGGGAAAGCGCAGGGGGGCGTGTGGGGGTGGGATGAAGTGGGAGATTGGGATTGACATG
>RJWK010006041.1:0-14118 GCA_004363435.1 Platanista minor
GCAGGGGACACGGGTTCGTGCCCCGGTGTGGGAAGATCCCACATGTTGCGGAGTGGCTAGGCCCATGAACTGTGGCCGCTGAGCCTGCGCATCCGGAGCCTGTGCTCCGCAACGGGAGAGGCCACAACAGTGAGAGGCCCGCATACCGCAAAAAAAAAAAAAAAAAAAAAAAAAAAAGAATATTTGGTTTTGGCTCTTAATCATGGATCAAAATGAGAGAATTCAAGTCAAAACTTTTAATATTTACATGCATTTCAACATTCAGCTTACTGGTCTTTGGAAAAATATCTATTTCTAAAATTTGATGTACATTAACTCATGCTTGTCTTAACATGATCAAAAACTAGATCATTCCAAGTATGTTGAAACAGAATTTTATGGCCTTGCAGAAAAGCGCATTTGCAATTAGTCTTAAAGTGATGAGAAACTTAAGGAAACATGTAATACCTCAGAGAAATGGTCAAGAAGTGCTATTTTCAGGGGTATTATCATTATTCTCATAGCATGGCTTAGAACATATGAATAACTGTATAATTAAATAAGAAAATCCATCCTTATTGTAAAACATATACTCCCACAATCAATTGTAAATGGCTGCTTTTATGTTCATGATTGCCATGGATGCGGTTTGCCAATGAATGTTTATTTGGAATGATATGAGAAAGAACAGTAAGATACAATAATGAAGCTGACTTGAAAACAGTTGAAATTTTTAAATAATGCCTTTGATTTTTAAAGAGAAGATTTCTTCTAGAATAACAAAGATCCAGATAATAGGAACTCAGGAAGCAAAGTTCTGATAGTTTGCAGCTCCTTACCTCCATGGTTAAGCCACTTTGAAAATGTGCTTTAATGCTTACATTTCTAAGTAAGCTGATGTGGTTATTCCTGGCTGAATGATGCTCTCATTTTTATCTCCATGTTTTTCTTGATTTTTATCAAAGTTGTACACAGACTAAAGATTCAAAAATTTTATAAATGTTGTTATGAAAAACAGCAGCTCCTTACCATCCTCCCCAGAAGAAACCAACTTTAGTTGAAACAAGTTTTATTTTGACACTTATCTCCCTGTTGCTAAGTAATATACTTGCTATGTCATGATTTTTTGATGTCACGTATGATCTATTGACTTTCCACTATTGAAAATGTTGTTTTTGTTCACTCTCTGCTCCCTACACCTCTAGTATATGGGCTCACCCTTCCCATCTTTCAACATTCTCCCATTAAAGTTATATGGTAATTTTGAATAAACCAATATTCATTATTTACATTATTATGACTATGTAAATACTTGTCACAGCTGACGTGTTTAGTAAAACATTAGTTTTCCTTTCTGTCACAAGTTTTAATTTTTTGAAATTTATTTATTTTTTATTGATGTATAGTTGATAAACAATATTATATAAGTAACAGGTATACTATATAGTGATTCACAATTTTTAAAAGTTGTACTCCATTTATAGTTATTATAAAATATTGGCTATATTCCCTGTGTTGTATAATATATCCTTGCAGCTTATTTTATACCTAATAGTCTGTACCTCTTAATCTCTTCCCCCTAAATTGGCCCTTTCCCCTTCCATTTTCCTACTGGTAACCACTAGTTTGTTCTATATCTGTGAGTCTGTGAGTCTGCTTCTTTTTTGCTATATTCAACTGTTTGTTGTATTTTTTAGATTCCATATATAAGTGATATCATACAGTATTGGTAGTTCTCTGACTTATTTCACTTAGCATAATGCCATCCAAGTCCATTTATGTTGTTGCAAACAACTTAAATTTTATTCTTCATGCAAAATTTTATTCTTTTTTATGGCTGAGTAGTATTCCACATATATATATTATCCATTCATCTGTTGATGGACACTTAAATTGCTTCCATATTGTGGCAATGCTGCTATGAACATTGGAGTGCATGTTATCTTTTCAAATTAATGTTTTTCTTTTTGTTTTTGTTTTGGATATATACCCAGGAGTGGACTTGCTGGGTCATACGGTAGTTCTATTTTTATTCTTTTGAGAAACCTCCATACTGTTTTCCACAGTGACTGTACCAACTTACATTCCCACCAACCATGTACAAGGGTTCCCTTTTCTCCACATCCTTGCCAACATTTGTTATTTGTGGTCTTTTTGATGGTGGCCATTCTGGCAGGTGTGAGATGATATCTCATTGTGGTTTCAACTTGCATTTCCCTGATGATTAGAGATGTGTATCTTTTCATGTGCCTGTTGTCTGTCTGTATGTATACTTTGGAAAAATGCCTATTTAGTTCTTCTGCCCATTTTTTAATCAGGTTATTTGTTTTGATGTTGAGCTGTATGAGCTGTTATATATGTTGAATATTAACCCCTCATTAGTCATATCATTTGCAAATATTTTCTCTCATTCAGTAGGTTGTCTTTTTGTTTTGTCAGTGATTTCCTTTGCTGTGCAAAAGCTTTTAAGTTTAATTATGCCCCATTTGTTTATTTTTGCTTTTATTTCCTTTGTTTTAGGAGACAGATCCAAAAACATATTGCTACAATTTATGTCAAAGAGTATCCTGCCTATGTTTTCCTCTAGGAGTTTTATAGTATCTGGTCTTACATTTAGGTCTTTAATCCATTTTGAGTTTATTTTTGTGCATGGTGTTAGAGAATGTTCTAACTTCATTCTTTTACATGCAGCTCCCCAGTTTCCCCAGCACCACTATGGAAGAGGCTGACTTTTTTCCATTGCATATTCTTGCCTCTTTTGTCATAGATTAATTGGTCATAAGTGCGTGGGTTTGGCACAAACTTTAATTTTTTTATGAAGTGAAAAACTGTCTAGTTTTGCTTGGTTTTCTAAGCACATAGCATCTTTTTTTTTTTTTTAAGTATTTTATTTATTTATTTATTTGGCTCCACCAGGTCTTAGTTGCAGCGTGTGGGATCTTCATTGCAGCATGCAGGAACTTTAGTTGCGGCATGCAAACGCTTAGTTGCAGCATGTGGAATCTAGTTCCCTGAGCAGGGATCAAACCCGGGCCCCCTGCACTGGGAGCGCAGAGCCTTAGCCACTGGACCACCAGGGAAGACCCACATAGCATCTTTTTTCAACCACAAACTCTTGTGCATCAAGTGTTCTATTAATTTACTATTCCAGAAGAAATATTTCCTTGAGCCCTCTGACCTGCTCCAATCTGGACTGTGTGCCCTCTGTGTCTGATTATTCAGCTGTCATTATGGCATCTTCTGTTACCACCATCCTGGGGACTCATCTCTTCTTCCCTGTGCTCTTTCCTGTTTCCTGTGAATTTTTTTCTTTGTTTCAACTTTATTTTTGTAGAGCATCTCTACCTAGAAAATCCTTGAGAAAGGATGTATGGAGTAAGATTTTTGAGGTTTTGTCTTGTGTGAAAATGTCTTTACTTTTATTCCTTCTTACTGATAATTTGTCTTGATATAGAATTCTTAGGTAAAGAATTTTTCATCAGAAATCTGAAGGCACCTCTCTTTTGGTTTTTAATGTTCCCAGTTTCCAAAGTTGCTGCTGACAAATATCTGAAGACGCATTAATTCCTATTCCTTTTTAGGCGATTTCTCTCTCTCTTTTTCTCTCTCTGGAACCTTGTTGAATCTTCTTTTTGTCCTTAGTGTTCTGAAGCAACACAATGATGTGCAGTGAAAAGATCTGTCTGCATCCACTACATTGGGCATGTAATTTGGTCTTTCAATGAGAAAACTTAAGTTCTTTGAGTTTTGGAAAAATTTTTTAAATTATTTTGCTTATCATTTTCCTCCCACTTTTTTCAGTTTTCCATTTCTGAAATACTTAAAAACAATGTTTAGACCTTTTGGATTGATCCTCTCATTTTCTTGTTATTTTTGTTTTCTTTATCTAAAATTATGTTTTGCTACTCTTCTTGTTTTTGTTATGCCATATGAAATCAATGCTTTCTTTGTATGCTTGTTTTTGATAATTGGTGTCTAGACAGGTTTTATGTCTATTAGTTGGTATGTTTTAATCTGAAACAATTTTGTTAAATCTGTTTTTCAGTTTACCAGCTCAAATGCATTATCTCCTTCCAAGTCAAGTGAACTGGAAGTCCTTACCATCTTTGTTCTTTTTTTTTTTTTTAAGAAAAATTTTAAACCTTATCTTCTATTGTATTTTAAATATGTAAGTGTTCTTTTGGTGCTCAGAATATTCCTTTTTATTATAGCATCCTATTCTTTTTCTCCACAGTTACTATATCTTCTCTTGCATCTCAGCGGATATTAATAATACATATATCTTCAAAGCTCTCTTCCCTTTGTACAGTCTGTTTCCTCCAAGTTGCTTTTTGTATTTTTCATACTTTTCATATTGCAGGCATTCCTCAGATATCTAGCAATTCTAGGGGACCAAAAACTTTGATTGGAAGCTCTGATACATGAGTGGGTCTTGTCACCTGTGAACATCACAATAAGATGATGTAGATGAGCTTTTTAGTCTTGTGACCTCTAGATACATTCTCTTGAATTGGTCAGATTCGCCAGAGAAAGCGTTTCTAGTCCTTTGCCTAGAGGGTGATGGCCTAGCTGCTAGTTGTTAGGAAGCCAACTAGGGAAGGAGTGCTGGAGGTCTCAGTCATAGTTTTCAGACTTAATCCTCCCCATTTTATCATGTTATCTCCTCCATCTGCCCTGTACGGGGTCCAATTCCCCCTTGTTTCATCCCTTTAAGAGAACCTGCCTCCCTGTTGGGCAAATATTCAAGAAGTGCGGTCATTTGGCTGCCTAAAGCTGGGGAGGGGATCTAGAGATTTGATTCTACTTAAAGTTCTCCTTATTTTAGCTCTCTCCTTCTATTCACACTTATAATGGTATCTGATGCTACCATACCCTTAGCCTTTTGAGGATTCTGTGTTAGGAATCTGATGAGTTTTCAGCTTTCTGAGTTGCTAGTTTAAGATTCAGTTTTCTGGGGTCTGTTAAATCCTTTGCCAGTTGAACATCTGCTTTCCAGCTTCTAAAATTTTGTTGCTGTTGCTTCTTCTTTCATTCTCCCTGTGTTTGTGGGTTAATATGTCTTGGGTGAGAAATCAATTTACTATTATTTTAGTGACATTTCAAGGGGGAACAAAATTAGACATATGTGTTCAGTCTGTGGCAGACTGTATTTTCCAAAGACGGTCACAATAATATCTCCTGTCCTTTTATGCTCTTTCAGTGTTACTATGACATTCCTTCTATCAAGAAGTTGGTCTTGTTTTCCTTTCTCTTAAATACTGGTTAGATTTTGACTATGGTAGAAGTGGTGCTTTATGACTTCTGAAGCTATGTCACAAAAGGCTATATAGGGCTTCTGCTGGTTCCCTAGGGACACCTGCCCTTGGAATCTAGCCATCATAATGTGGCTAGAACATAGTGAGCAAGGTGGAGAGTAGTAAAAGCTGTGATGGAAGAGAGAGATAGAGATTTTATCTTTATTGGACATGAATCAGAAAACCTGTTCTTCAATTCTAGCTTTTCCAAACTGTGATTCAGCAATCTCAGTTTCTTCATCAACAAAATGGATGCATTAAATAAGATGGATTTTAAGCTTCTAGTTCTAATGACCTATAATTTTATGACATTCTAAATAATCCAGGACCATAGTGATGTTTCACTTCAGAGAGTTTTATTCAGATAGACTGCAGTAAGAATGATGCCCTAAAGTTGTAGAAGGTAGCAGCTATGATAATCAGTGAGGTTGATATGCGTATCTTTGAACGTAAGTCCCATTATTGGACAAGCTTATGATGTATCTGTTATTGCTACTGTACAGGAATTTATCCCTCCATTATAGCATTTTAGCTTTGAAGCAATAAAATTTGGTTTGCAAAGATTCACTTGACTACAGCCTTTCTCTGGATGCCTTGTGATAGAAGGTAAAGACAATTTCTAGGACACTGTTTTCTTTGCCTGTTAGTTTGGTGGGAAAACAAAGCACAAGCGCACATTGATATTGAACAACAATGTATTCAAGAACACTAAATTTACTTAAGATGTCTTAAGTAATACATAATTAATCGTCAAATCACTTGTTTAGATTCTTCTTGCTATTCTGAACATCCTTCTTTCTACCTCATAGACACTTACAGATCGCATGCTTCTTTCTCATATCTTTGCTTTAGAACTTCTGAGTTCTTTAGAATTTCTGAGAACTTGACATTTAAAACAGTTTTTCACATTTTCTAAGAGTCCTTGAAGCCAACTCTTCTTGGCAAGAATTTGTATCCTTATTCTCCCTTTATTGTAAATTATTTGTATCCTTTCCTCATGGAATTCCTTATTTTCTACACAAATTATTCTGCAAAGCCAGAACTCCTGAGGGACAGGAAGATTTCTTTTACACATGGAAATCCCCTGAATGTCCATATTTGCTTTGGATAATCTTTAGTGTTTTCGAGAGGAGGACGAGCCATGTTGTGCTGGATGTCATCTTCCTTCCCAAACCACCCCAGTGCTCTTACAAATTTGTCCACTCTAAACATTAACAATTAAAAAAAAATCCACACTCAACATTAGTCTCTTTCAGGAAACACAGCAATGAAATCTTTTCCTCTCCCCACAGATGAGCTCTGAGACTTGGGGAAAATCAATGTAAGCACTCAATTTACTGTTAAATTAGTTTCAAAATTCTACTTTACCCTTCTCTGCAGAATTCTCCTCAGTGGTTCCTGAGAAGCTCATATTTTGCACTGTTGTATTTGGTTAGTAAAACAGGTAAAGGATAGAAAAGACTTTAACAGTCATTTTTGGGATAAAAGCCATTCTGGATGAACTCTTTCTTAATTAAGAAGCTTAAAAAGGGTAAAAACATATATGAACCACAGAGATGCCTTGGTTAAAATAATCTTTTATGTTTCATTCTTTATGTGAGGCTTTCTCAATTATTCTAGAACAGTAGGACTCAGACTTTATGAGTGTCAGAATTAACTGGAGGGTTTGATAAAACACAGATTAGTGGGCTCCACCCTCAGAGTTTTTGATTCAGTAGGTCTGAGGTGAAGCCTAGGAATTTGCATTTCTGACAACTTCCCAAGTGACACTGATGCTCCTGGTCTAGGAAACCACACTCTAAGAACCACTGCATTAGAAAGCCTGGATACTGAGGGTCCCTACTTAATGAATAATAAAGACATTTTTTAAGATTCCATATATAAGTGAGATCACATGTTATTTTTCTTTCTCTGACTTATTTCACTTAGCATAATACGCTAAAGTTTCATCCATGTTGAAAGCTGCTAAGAGAGTAGATCTTAAAAGTTCTCACCACAAGAAAAAAACTGTAAATATGTGTGGTGATGGTTGTTAATTAGACTTATTGTGGTGATTATTTCATAATATATACATATATTGAATCATTATGTTGTACACCTGAAACTAATATAATGTTATATGTCAACTATGTTTCAATTTTTAAAAAGATATTTTTGGAAGTTTTGATGCTTGCAATAGCAATAAATGCTTCCTTAGTTTGTGTTTAGTTGTGTTGTGGTTTCTGGTCCTTTGAGTAAGCAGCTAATGTCTCGGCATCATGTGGCATTTCGTGGCTGAATACATCTCAGTGTTACAAAAAAGAGGCTCCACAACTCAAACAGTAATTTATATTATGGTAACACACCATGATGATACAGAAATTGACACCAGAAAGCACGTGGATCTTGGGATTATACTGTCAGATTTCAATTCGTTATATCACTGGGCATTGGATTTGCTCTACAGTAGTTGATTATTTTAAAAAGCAAACATGTACCAAGCATGAATATTGACCTATGAATCCAGGTGTATATGAAATATCACATTTTTCTTAATTTCATTTAAACAATCCTGAGTCTGTCTCTGAGTCCTCCATCCCCTGGGGATGGACGAAAATTTACCCTCAGTCATTTTTAGGTCCTACCACCCTCCAGGCTGTGCTTGGGCTTCTGTGATCTTAATATCTCTATGGACACTGGTCATCAGTAACCACCTAAATATCCATGGGCTGCTCCGTTGCTTTGGTACCCCATTTGGCTTAATGATTTTGTTAATTACACAAATACTTATTGAGTATCTATTATGTGCCAGGTGATGATTTTTTTAAATTACATTTTTGGTATATAATATTTGATACACACAAAAGAAAACCTAACATGTATGTATATTATGACACATAAAAATAAAATGAACACCCCAAAATAATTCCCCAATTAAGGACTAGGACTTATCAATACTGTTGTATCTATCTGTGTGTTCTTCTCTATTCAAACTCCTTACATCCCCTACCAACCCTAAACTTTTTTTGCCATCCCATTGCTTTTTAAAAATAGTTTTATCATGTAATTATGTATCTTATACTAGGATATTTAGTTTTACCTATATTCAAGTCTTATAAAAATGGTTTCATACTGTGTGTAGTCTTCTGAAACATGACTTTTTTGACTAAATATGGTGTTTCTAAGATTCACCTGTGTTGCTGTGTGAGGTGTTATTTTTTAGTTTCAGAGCTGTATAATTTTCCTTTTGTGTGAATATATCAAAACGTATTTGTCTATTCTCCTGTTGAATAGACATTTAGGTAGGGCTGTTATGAGCAAGGCTATGTTGGGCATCTTGTATGTATCTCCCTGTACCGATGTGCAAAATTTTCTCTAGGATTTTTTATCTTGAATGAGCAATACATTGATTCCGTAGAGAATAAGCTGACACTGCATCTTTTCTTTTCAATTAAATGTAAAAGATTTTATGAAGTGTGTTCTATGGAAAACTAAACCCACTAACTGCACTTTCAAAATGTGTTTCTTGGTCAAATAATATTGATAAGTACTCTATTCTATGTACCTCCTTTGGAAAGTCACAGTCAAATAGCTCTGAGAAGTTCTGTAATAAAGGAAATGTTAAACTGTATTGAACACAGTGGTTTCCATGGTTTTTGATCACAGAATCCTTTCTGTTCACTACATCCATTATCTCATGGTACCAATATTCTATTGAATACATCTTGAGATACACTGATATATTGCATCAATACTATTAATACTACATAGGGTTTTTTATTGTGTCTCTTTGATACATAAATGAAATCTGATACATTATCTACATTATGGAATAGGCAGGAAATCTCTATGGAGTACTAGAAAATCCTAGTAGTAATAGAAATTCTTACTTAAAATCAGTAATTCTGTGTTGATATGTAATCTTTGTGATCAATTACCATTCACTGTCTGATTCTAGCCCCATTCCCATGTTTTTTAGCAGGATAGATATAGGTCAAATCCTAGAAACATGGAGGAACCATGAAAACAGTATAGGGATAGCTCTTGTCCAATATACCACCTGGGTTTAAAAATAAATTCTGGCTTCCCTATGACTAAAAGTGGAAATACGCCTTGGGCAGGGATGCCAGCATGTCTGTTAATCCACCACGCCAGAGAGGTCAGGATGCCACCCAGATCCAGTTATTCACTGTCAGGGCTGTCCTCCTGGTTACATCAAGACTTCAGACATTCCAGAAAAATCCACATTTGCTCTACTCTCGCACAGAATGTAACTATTTTATATTTTACCACCCTTCGCTCAAAATCTTTTTCTTTGTGTCTCATTTCTCTTTGGCCCAGATTTTGAATTCTTCTCTTTTTTAACTGATCAGATTGTTGGCTTATTCCAATGGTATGTCCAGCATTTTATTTCAACAGTTCCTTAGAATTTGTCTCTAGGATTTTCTTTTCAATTCCCTTCAAGCTACCACTTGAGGAAGTATAACGTCATCTCTGAGTTTCTTGGAAATTCTAAAATATTACACTCCATCTGAGGCTCAATTCTCAAAGTTCATTTAGCTGAGGAATTGGGTTCCAGGGATCAGAATTTCTTTGTTTTCTTTTTACCCATATAGCCCCTAAAATTTAGAGTATGAAACCCTGCATTCCTTCCAGTTGGCCAAGCCCTGATGTTTTACCTTATTTGCCAGATTCTGGACCTGTTCTGATTCTTCTCTTTCTTAGACTTTGTGATTTTCCAGAATGCCCCTTTTCTGACAAGTGTTATCATGCCCTCTGCTTTGTGGCATTTGCTGCAGGATAGCTGTCTGTGTATTTTTTGAATATTATATAAGTGTTTCATGATTATTATTTTATTGGCTTTTAATAATTATAATTGACCAAGCTAGGGCATATAAATTACTTCCATAGTTCCTAGTCTTTGAATGCATTTCCTGAAACATACTCTCTTCAATGAGCTCACCTCTCTGGAAAATCTGTACTCTTTACTTTTGAATCTTTAAGTATAACATGGATGTAGTTCTTTGATCAGGGCTAAGTGTGTCTGAAGTATACCACGTGCTCTGCAGAACACACCACAAATCTCTCTTCTTGAAAGTGTTGGCAGCATCCTACAGGCAAACATTTCTTATAGATATAGCCAATATGGAGGGACCTTCACAGCCCCCTTCCAATTCTTTATTTGACTCCAGTGAATTTCCTTTTCCTTTCCCCTTATTCACTATTCAACCCAGTCCTCTGTTTTACTCCTTCCTAACACTATAGCTGGAAAACATTGCTTCTTAGTTCATCATGAAATCTCATGATGAATCCTCAACCTCTTGCTGCCTCCATCTGTGGCCTACAAGAGATATATACCCAACCTTTCCACCTATTCTTTGTCTGATAGTATGAGTAGTTCTCCATTCAATCCCATTTCTTCCATTTGGCCCCTCTTCTCCTGCCTTATTAGAGATTTGTCCTGCTAGTTACTACCTCTTTCTACTGCATTTTTAGCCATTCAGGTCAAGGCTTAAATGCAACTGCTTCAGAGAGGACTTCCTTTATTGTAAACCCAGAGTAAACCAGCTGGCACTGTCCATAACATGACCCTGTTTTATTGTTTTTCATGGCAATTATCATCATCTAGTATCCCTTATTTATGTGTTATTTGTTGACTCTCTTGTGACTTCCTTGAAAGCACTGACCTTGTCTCTCTTGTTTATTCCAGAAGTCTCAAAGCCTAGAATAATGCTTGGAACATCGTAAGCGTTCAGTAAGTATTGTTAAATAAAATAATATGTATATCCTCCAATATCTTCATTTCTACATACTCTTTCCTTCCAGCCTATAAATAGGTATATTAAATTCCCATCTTAAAAACAACAAAAGCAAACAACTAAAAGAAGAAAAAACCTTTTCTTAATTCTGACAGCAATTGCCTAACCCAGGGATTGTCAATGTGTGACTCACCAGAAGACCACCTATTTTTATAAAGTTTTATTAGGAAGAGCCATGAACATTCCTTTATGTAATGCTTAGGACTGCTTTTTGCCCTACAATGGTACGGTTGCATCTTTGCCATAGAGACCATATGCTCACAAGCCTAAAATATTATTATCTGGCTTTTTTAGAGAATGTTTGCCTACCTCAGGACCTAGCACCTATTTTTTATATTCAGCATTCTCCAATGTAGTTGTGTACCACAATTTCTTGCATTCTTATAAATCTCATTTCCTTTTTCTCTTTCTTTAGTCTGATTCTGTCTTCCATACTATACTACATTGCTGTCCCTAAGGTTAAAAGTTGTGCCCTAATTGCAAAATCCAATAGATGATTTTTAGTCTTTATATTGAGGGGCTACTGCTCTTGGCTTCCATGACACTCATCCTCTTCTTTTTTCTCCTACCTCCCCAATTATATCTTTTCTTTCTTCTTTAGCCTGCCCCTTTAGGATTTGTATATCCCAGGATTTTGTCCTCAGCTAAAAGTTCTCAATTTGCATACTTTTCCTACATAAATTCATTCAATCTGATTGGTTTCAATCGCACTGCTAAAGTTCAGGACACATCATTTCTCCACTTGACGTTTGCAGCTGCCTCCTATATGGTCTTCCCGCATTCAACCATACCCCATCAAAGCTACCTCCTACCCAGCTGCCAGATGTCAATTTAAGGCAGTGGTTCCCAGATTTTACTGGGCGTCAGACTCACTTGAAGAGCTTAGTATTAAGATGCAGATTGCCAAGCCCCACTCTTGTAATTTTCACTAGTAAGTCGCCTGTGGGACCTGAGAATCTGCATTTCTGTGTTCCCAGGTGCTGCTGGTGCTGCTGTTCCAGGCTGCACACTGAAAACCACTGATTTAAAAGGTGTTTCTACTGCTCCACCCTTTCCTTAATACCATGCAGTGGTTTCCCATAACCTACAGGATTAGACCTAAGCTTCTTATTACATCACATAATGCTCTCCAAGCTCTTGTATCTTCTACTTCACCAGGATTCTCTCTCTCATTCTTTTGAGTTCCACTTGATTCTCCTGAAACCTCAAACTGCATATCTCAGCATGTGCCCCACCATTTCAACCCTCTGTGCTCTTGCTCACACCTGTAATTTCCATGCTCTTTTCACCCAGCTTTCTTCTCATTCTCTAAAGAAGTATTTTAAGTGCTATTCACCTTCCCAAGCTTCTGCAATAGTTGGACACATTTCTCTCACTACATAGTTTCTCTGTCCACTCTCCATCCACAATAGTGTTTTATCAACAGTTGTGTTTATTTTGTCTTTCCTAAATTTTGAGCCCCTAGCAGAGTGCTTAGAATCTATGGTTCTTTCTCTCAATCCATTTCTCTCTCTCATCACAAAATGTAGGCTTGGTTTAATGTATCAGCCTAGAAATATATTTCCCACTGAGGGTGAAAGCATGGAAATTAGTGTTCCCATACATTACTGATCATGCCGTAAATTGACTCCATCCTTTTAGAAAGCAACTTGGCAGAATCCATGGAGAGTCAAAAAATAAAAAGTTAAAAAAAAACACAAAACCCTTCATGTTCTTGGACTTAGTCATTCCACTTCTGGTAATCTAGTCTAAGAAAATAATTCAAAATATACAATGGAAAACACCGAGTGTTTAACACTAGGCAGTGATTAAGTAAGATGATTCTAATTGATGAAATATTGCACATTTAAATGATGATTTTTGAAGCACATATGGCAAGCATAAGATTATTTTTGTTGTAATGTTAAGTAAAAAATAAAGATATCAAATGTTAATATAAACTATAATTTCAATTATGTAACAATATTTTTGAAAAAAGGTCTGGAAGGAGATGCACTTCAATTCTAAGTTAGGATAATAAGCTTATGATATGACTTTATTGTGTGGTTTTATTTTAAAATAAACAAATGTACAAACTTATTTTAAATATCTATGCTATTTCATGTTATGCAGTTTTCTTTTTAAAATTAAAAGGATGTGTCAGTTTTAGTTATACAGACGATGCTCAGTTGAGCCTTTAATATATAGAGTTTCTTGTATCTTTTGTCTAAGTTACTGCAGGATACAATTTTAGAAACTGAAAAATATTAAGAGCCATAATGTTGAATATTGACAAAATGTAGCCTGAGATTCACGAAACAAAGGTAAAATGACTTTTGTGAGAAGAGGAAGCTAAATATAACATGAAGACACCAAGTTACAAACCAAAGCAGGAGTCACCAGGGCATTAGATGGATAAATGCACTCACACATTATGGGCTAATGTGGAGTTAGTACAGCATGGTGGTTAGAATTCTCACTGTAACACCATAGTCTTGATTTAAATCCAACATTGTCCCTTACTAATTGTGTAACTTTGTGCAAGTTTTTAACTTCTTGGAGTCTGTTTTCTCATCTGTAAAATAAGGATACTAACACTTGCTTATGGTAGTAGACACTGCTGATTGCTTACCCACAGCCATCCTATTGTCTCCAGCTTGCCTTCCTCTATGCTGCACATGCACGCATGATCCCTCTCTCTTTTACATACACACTTATTTTCTATCGGAGTCTGTCTCTCACTCTAGAGGCTCCCAGTATCAGATCCTTACTTTCTCAGCTCTCCTTTAGCCTGATTAGGGTCATATGACCCAGTTCTGGTGTCTTGAACTGAAGGAAATGCCATAATATCTTCTGGGAAAGGTTCCTCTCCCTGCCCCCACCCGGCCCCAAATATATTCATGGACAAAAATACTGGTCTTCTTTGCTTGGTATGGTCATTCTCAGGTGTTCTGTCTGCAATTGCCTTAGTCATATGACCATGAGGGAGGGAACACTGACCCACAGAGTAGAGCAGAACAAAAAGATGGACAGCCTGAACCTTTGATGATATCACCACCCTGGAAAAC